>JZKD02S1615405.1:493142-530908 GCA_000966675.3 Picea glauca | reverse complement strand
ACATACTTGTATTGGTATATTATTAGAAGCACATATTGATCTTGGTGATGATTATGAGTTGTTGTGTTATGGTTGGTTGATGCACATCTTTGAGAGTTGTCTTGGTGATTGATATGGGTGAGTAGATATGATTTGGTTGATAATATTGATGGGACAGGTTGTTGTGATAGGTTGTTTGGACAGATTGTTGTGACAGGTTATTTCTATAGGTTTGGTGCACGGTTGATGCACTTGTTCATGGTACAGGTTTTGTACAGGTTTGGTGTATGATTGATGCACTTGTTCATGGTACAGGTTTTGTATAGGTTGGTGCATGGTTGATGCACTTGTTTATGGTACAAGATGATTACAGTTTGATTGGTACATGTTTATAGCGGTATATCTCACAGTGATAGTGTGACAGTGGTTCCATAATTCTACTTGTACATCAGGGTGGTTGGACGGAGAAAGGACAGGTGGTTGTAGCCACCTTCCGGTCGTAGCCGGAGAACATAAGGGGTTGTATTCTCCTTCTGGTTGTAGCCATAGAATTGGGGAGTTGGAGCTTCCCTCAGGTTGTAGCCTAAGAAACTAGGGGTTTGGAGCCTCCTTCTAGTTGCAGATGGAAAACAAAGAAAGTTGGTGCTTCCAATGAATGTAATTCTTCAATACATATAAGAAAAATCATTCCATGGTTTTCTGTCGCTTTGGGTTTCCACGTAAAAAATTGGTGTATTGTGTATGTGTATGATTGTTCATTTGTTCATTGCATATTTAATATGCAGTTATTGGACAATAATGCTACATTGATATAACACTTGGATCATATGGTTAAAAATGATTAAATTGCTCTATTACTGATTCACCCCCCCTCTCAGTAATCCAACATCGACTTCAACACTCTATCTAGGATCAAGACCAAGAAATATTTATAATGGGTTGGAACTTTTATGCCTCAATAACAAGTTTGCTCGCTAATAGCATTAGGGATGCATTAATGCCTCCTGAATATCATATCTTGCAAGTTAATAGATGCCAACACATTCATTCGTGCCTTATAGGATGCATTAAGGGTACCTTGACGCCCATTGACATCAATGGTGAGTGATATCACACTGGTTAACACCATACCTTAATGGTCGATAATCCAATGATTTCTTTCCATGCTCGACGTTAAAACATCCATTTGCATGGTAAGAATTTTACCATGGATTCATATTTTGATGAAGACTATATGGTTTAATGGTATCAACTGTTGCATCCTTTTCTACATCTTGAAAATAAAAAAAGGGAATTTCATTCTTATTGTCATATCTTTCCTTGTAACATAGTTTTTGGTTCCTTGTAGTAGTATTCATGGTTGTTATTTTGGTTCTAGTAGTATTTCTCATTTGATGATCAACAAAGAATGGTTTCATATTAAAAATAAACTATAGATATTTAGTTTCAATAGTGGATTTACTATATTAGATTTCTCACAGACACTCAACAAACTCTTCATTCTTCTAGAAATAGATAATCAAATATCAGATCTAAGAAGGATGCATGAGGACATGCATCATCCTCATTGTGGGGGAGAGATATCATTGAGGTAGCATGTCCTTCTATGGTTCCAGATGCAGATTCAGTTCAAGCTCCTTCAAAAAGTCTTTCGTATAGCTTTTTTGGCCCAAGTTTCCAAGCCACCCAATGCTCATCTTCTCCTAATCATGATAGTAGAGAGGTAAAATGGAACAAAATCATTTCAATCATTTCAATATTTTATTTTTTCCTCAGCGTCAAGGTTTCTTCCAAACAAATTTTATAGAGAACGGTTGCACAATATCATAACTTATTGAAGATGTTTAAGGGAAATTCTACATTTTTTTTAGAATTTTTGTAGCTGCTGAAACTCCCTAGTAAATGTTGTAGCTACAAAACATGTAGCAAACTATCTTTAGGGACAATATTTGCATGAAATTGGCAAGCATATAAGAATGAGTTAAAAATCTTAGAGACATGAGTTTTGTGGAGAATATGATAAATTGAGTAATACATTGGCATAATTTTCAGAGAATGCATGATAAGGGATGCATGGGCATGTTTTGAAAGCTGATCTAGTCAAAATTACCATAATTTATATAAAAGTCATAGTTATCTTTTTGTAGAAGATTTGTAGTTTTGTATGATTGCACACATACCAATACTAGATCATGGATTGGATATGGTTTCAAATCATGAACATATGTTCATCCAGGTCTATCAATCATGATTTCCAACATTTTCAGAATTTGCACACAGTTTTCAAAGCATAAAAATAAATCAATCATTTATTATTATTATTAAACATATCTTGTAGCAACAGATTTAGATTATTATCTTCAGTAATAGCAACAATATTCATATCATATTAAAAAAACAACAACAATATTCAGATCATCATCAACAACATCAGTATTCTTTAGATCATCATCTTCAATAGAAAAATTTTCTAACATTGTTCATCAACATAAGCAACTTGCATCTTTAGAATATTCAACAGTTATAACACTTTGTTTCAAAGTATGCAACAAACAAATTCATCAGTTCTGACAACAGAACCAACATTCAGACTCATTCATGTTTGAACTTTAGTTCTAGAGGTGAAAATTCTCCAGGTTGCAGGTAAAATTAAAAGGTAATAAAATTTTAAATCATCTATATGAATTTGGAATTATGGATTGAGCAAAGGATGGGAAAACCTAAGAATCAATACGTATTTATTCCTTTTTCTTAAAGCCTATCCTATCCTCTTACCAAATCCCTCAAATCTGATGCTATTTCTCTAATCACCCCTCTGAAGCCATATCCTAAGTACCTACTTATTGATATATCAAACACTCCAACTAATAATTATGTATATGCATGTTGAAATTATGTTTTGAAATGCATTATAACAAAGTGATTTTTAAAATTTTCCATATCTTCACAGTTTTTTTCCATTTTTTCCCTGTGACAAAGAATCTTTGTTTTTGTTGGAATTTTCAATAACTATGCAAAATTTGAGGCATGGAACTTGTGGTAAGGAATGAACCAATTTGGATTGAAATCTAGGAAGCTAATCTGAAATGTATGAGGAGATTTCAGAGAGTTGGATGGCTGCCTTTCTTACATAAATTTCAGGTGCATGATAAGAAAATAATTAAAGATTTTGAAGAACTTGAGATAAAAATTAAATTGGATAGGTTAGTAAATTAAAAAAAAAAAAGATCTCAAGTATTTGGAAATTCTTGACAATCATATTAAAATAGAAATGCATTCTTGAAGGCCAACATTGCTTAGTTATAAAGGGATAAAGAACAATTGGAAGCCTAGAAGAAATTACTGACAAGAAAGGCTAGGAAATGACACATTCAACAAAAACAAGGAAGAATCAAAATCAGAATATTAAGGACAATTTTAAATGAGGTAAGAAGTTAGATACAATCCTCATCTTCAGGAATGAACATTTTGATTGATGTTTCATAAAGAGCTTAAGAGGAAAGGGGTACGCAATTTTGAATTTTTGTTGGAGGAAGTAGAATGAAATTTTGGTTGCATGAGGACATGCAACATCTTCCATGTGGGGGAGATTTAGAGTCCTCAAAACAAACTCTTTTTTTCACATTCCTATCATAAAATTTCATCAAAAATCCCATATCTATGATTTAGTTATATCATATTTTATCTTGTTTTTCCATAAAATCATGATCAACTACATAACATGTGTATGGAAGAATGTTAAAGGTAAATTGTCCATTTTATTATTAATTTCATTCTTCTTTATGAAAAATTGATTTTATTCGTTATTATTCTAATACATTTATGTAGCCTAGTCACTTAACAATTTTCTACAACATAATTGTTGTTCTATAAGGAAACGATTACTTCAGGACTGAATCGAAATATATGGGAGATGCCAAATTGATCCCTGAATCTCATCCACCTATCATCTCATCCCATGAAGCCTCCATATTAGCACAAGTGTAAAATCAAACCTGCGGTCAAACATGTCCATTTGAAAAAATTGCGTAAGCTAAGACTTCAACAAATCAACATGAAATAGAACGAGATCACATGAGATAAATTCATGCATTCTTGCATGAATTTATCCATTATGTGGATGACAAATCCTATTCGATATACCCACGAGTTTTTAGATGCATGCATGTGTTATTTTCTTTGTAAAAAGTTTATGAAATCTATGCCACAATAGAGAGACAATTTTGTGAGGTCCATTGCAAGTAGATGAAGGAGGATCTTGAAAATAATCCACATGAGTTTTGTGTAGGATGAGCCCATTTACGTTTCACGAGGGTGGTTTCTTAAAAAAGTGAAGGATCTGTGAGATATGATTGATCATTTAAACCAATTTTTTCGAGAATTATAGTTGCGGCCAACTTTGAGATCCATGAGAAATGGAACAATGTGATCCTGTATGAATTGTATAAATAAGGGTAATCATACCTTCATAGGGATATGTACTCACTTATTTATATAAGATAATTGTAATCACATTGTTGTTCAAGTTAATATAGAGTTTCAGTTACTATTCTCTCATATGAGTTGTTAATTATGTGTGTGCAATATTTTATCTTCATACGACTTCTCTAAATAGTGTTCCCTGAGCTAGGAGCCCCCCTTAAAGAGGAGCACGCTATTCATTTGATTTATCATTATTGGTATTTTGTTTTTGCTTATCTAGTTGTGTGATTTCTTAATTCTTTAATTTCCTTTCTACAAACTTATTCATTTATGTTTACACAAAGATAACTAATATAGCAACCATCAATTGAATAATTGGGTGTTATGATCAACAATAACTCTCATCGTTTTAGGTGATTGAAATAATGTTATAACAATCTAGTAGATTGGAGGTCCTACATATTGGAATTATCGTTGTGTTCTTACAACTCTATTTTTGGCACCATTAGAATAACTTTATTCTTTCTGTAGCTAAACAAAAATCTGTTTTTGCAGCTAAGGAAGTGAACAATTTTCCTTTTTGTATAGTATTCATTTAGGGATAGATTGGAAGCCAAGGCCTACATATATTTTGTGTTGCACTTCATTAGTTTACAATCCTCAGGTTGATAATTTTATGTAGAATAGTTCACCTATTGAACTGATTGACATCCCTATTGCAACAACTTCTTGCATTGAAACTAATCATAGAAGGAATTAAGGAGAAGAGGAGGAAGAAGAAATGTTCAATGTGATTAATTGAATTCCCTCTATGATATATTAGCATGAAGAGAAAAAGGATTTTGATTCTAAACTATCAAAACCACATTTTAATGAGATCAATGGAGATAGAAACTCTTAGACTCTAGAAATATCCAGTTATTCAGCTAGAGAAGCCATCCAAAATGACAATCCCCTTGACATGCCATCATTTATGATTTTTCACTATGGTGGTAAAAGAGTTTATGAAGAAAAATGGAATACCAATATGCTAATTTTTGAAGTGAAAGTTTCTTTAGACTCCTCCAAGTATGTATCAAAAGGTAATTTTGAATAGGTAGGAGTTTCTCTCTCATTCATCTATGTTATTTTAATTCTTTAGGTAAGAGTTGAAAAGGACTCTATAAAATCCATTTCCAAAAAGGATTGAAATATCATCGAGTTCAAACTTCTTATATTTTACCACGGGGGATTCACCTTGTTGACCAATATATTATCATGTTCATTCATAAAGGAGGTTTTAAAATTGTGAAAAATAAAGTTAGTATATTGTAGGTATAGGGGGGGAGGTGTAGGGTACTTGGGGTTTTATAGGTATTGGGGCTTATAAAATGGGATATCTTGTAAAAATAAGGTTTTATTTATTTATTGGAAAGATGTATTGGTTGGGGGTATTAAACAAAAGGATTTTGAAAGGTATTTATCCATATCTAGTGAAATTAGGGGTATTATTTAATATTCCATAAATGCACATGCTATGTCATAGGTTCACTGAGTGAAGACCCCATGCATTTTATCTCCAAGTTCTTATAAATTGTGCTTTCGATTTCCTTTATCAACATCACTAATGTATTGAATATAAATGATTGGATTCCTGATGGGGCAATGTTTTCATACAAGTCTCTTACTTATTATAAGAATGAAAAACTAATCACTAGGAATGTGAAATTGTGGTTGAGTATAATGGAAAGAAAAAAAAATTTAGAAATGGAGATTAAAAAAGCACTCAATATAGTTACAAAAGGGATTGCGGGAAATGATAAGGGTATAAGTGATACACCTATGACATGTCATGTTAAGAAGACAATTTCTCTAGATTTGACCATGGTTGATATACTCTGGATAACAAAGGTACATTTGAGTGGGTATCCATGAGATATATACAAACATATTGAAAATATAATCAAGAAACACATTACTCCCAAAGAGAGCATAATTTTGTATATGTTATCATACAATGTATATTTTTCCACCTATGAGTCCATAAGAATGTCTAAGTATGTTTACCAACATGGTGAAATAAGCTTATCCCTAGTAACCAAAGTTAACAGAGCTCTTGAAGGCCTTCTAGAGAATGTGACAAGGGAAGCTTTAAACATTGGTCATGGATAATTAGAGAAAATCCTCATATTTTAGTAATTGATAAATCAATGCTGGGAAAGTCGATATTGGTGAAAAATATAGGAGGCATATAAGTTGTTGTAGTACCCCATTTGATTGTACTTGTTATATGGACTAGATCTTATTATTTGAGGGAATTTGATTATAAATGACTTGGTTTATTTATTGGAGTATGCATGCACATTTACCTAGTACACCATTTTTTTCTATGTCCTATAGTCCATGTATGAGAGCACACTTGGTCTCACTTGGTACAATATATTCTCCCTTTGATGAGAATTTGTTTCTTCTAGACAGGGGTGCATCTTGATTCATGCTTCAATTATACTTCAATTACACTATTGGAGTCTATTCTTGCATTCCTACCTTGGAAGCATCACCAAGTCTTGCATGTTGTTGTAATATTCTAGATTACATGGGAATTCAAGAAGAGATACATTAAGCACATCAAGGACACACACAACCCAACAAAGAAGAGATAATTTAGGGAAGGATATCCATTAGAGTATTTATTCCTTCGTTATGAGTATTTATACATAAGGATATAGTTGGAGTGGTTGTACCCACTACAACTAATAATATATTAGGTGCATGTTCATGTATCATTTATATGACTTTACATTGTACTTAGGATAATATAATGTATGTTGACATTTACATGGCATAAAAGGCCTCCCAACATCTCCCCTACACTCAAATCCTTTCTCATCCCAAGCAAATGTGCGACAACATCCTGGGTCTCTAATCCTACAGAAGTACCCTTATTGTGCATCAACCATGCATATCAATATGCATAGGTAACTCAGATGCAACAATCATCAACTATATAGGACGATACACATATACAAAGTTTACTTTGACTGGTTTCAAAAGGATCCAAATGAATACATATCACATGTCCCTACTCCTTGATCTCCATGCTTTCTACTGTGTCTACCAGCTAGAGGGTGCCTATGCTTTCCTTTACCAAATCCTTTCAGGAACCATCAGGGCTCCCTCAATTGCTAAGTCTGGTTGGTTATTTCCAAAATCAGATTTCTTGCGCACTCCAGTGAACTACCACTCCTGGGGGTTCTTTTTATGGAATCAATGAGGGTTTGTGGCATCAACCAATCCTACCATTCCTCTACTTTCATGGTAGATGTTATCACACAATCTATATTTTCCCAATCCTAAAGGAAAGTAGGCCTAGATTGACGTAACATGGAGGTATCCCTATCATTGTCACCTCAATAGGGTACATCTTTCTCTTTAGGAGGTGGAAAACCTCACTCCAAGAGAGATGTCCCAGGACCTAGTTGGTTGATGAAGGGCAAAAAGATACGGTGAAAACCCACCCCTCTCTCTAGGTCACTCAGTAGAAGAATTCATTTTGGTGAAGTTGAAAGGGACAAGGGAAAATGAAAATGGGTTTGTACATTCCCTTTACCAATGAAACATCAAACATTAGTAGCAACAATTATAATCAATGACTTCTTAAACAAATTATGTGTTGCCAGAACAATTTACTATACAATAAAAGTGAGATCACAGTAGAAGAAATGTATCTTGAAAGGTGAAAGTTATGATGACAAGGAAGAGATACAAGAGTCTTGCAAACTTGATAATGGTTTGTCATTCACACTTTTCAAGATAAATACAAGTCAATAAATTACTTAAATGGTTGTCCAAACATTTATAACAACAATAATTAATGATGATGTCAGTAATGAAACCACTTCATAAAAGTACTATAATAAAGAAATAAGACACTACTTCAATATCCAATGATTATGGTTTGCTTAGTACAAATTACCAATGGTTTTATGGATGATTTTAGGGTTGTTAAGGGATGCAACAATGGTTGTAACAGTAGCTATGGAAATGGTAACAACTTCATAATTTTCACTCTAAAAAGGAAATTAAACATACACTTTAACACTTATTGAAAGTACATTTCCTTACACAAATTATGGGATGAATTAGATGGTTAGTAGGCTAATATATGCTACAAAATGATAGTTGTAGTAGTGATTATGACAACAACAAATTATCTGTTAATATTTCTAGACTAGGTTAGCAAATTAGTAGAGTATGAAGTGAAATAGTTTGAGTATGAAGTGAAAGGGTTTGAGTTGAGTCTAGCCAAGAAGTAAGAGAAGAGAACTAGTTACTTCAAGTCTAATGGAGTCAAGGAGCATGGCGTCTTCTAAGGATTAAAATTAATGATGATGATGCACAAAAGTCTAAGAGGGAAAAATCATAGGAGAAGTAGTAACTTAAATCCTCCTAGGATTTGACCTCAAGAGACAAGATGCTAGGGTGTAGGAAATTCTAGGCCCTAGCGCCTTGCTCTCCTTAGCCTTTTTATGGATTAAAAATTATGCAACAATAACTAAGTCCAAAACCTTAGAGTGCTAACAATTTAGGGCTCTAGGGTTTCAGTTACTAGATCAATTCAATGAAAAGCTTGGTAAATAAAAAGTAAGAAAGTAACAACTTACGATTCTTACTTTAAGCATTAAATACACCATGCAATTTAATAATCTTGTATGAGCAAATAAAACCATACAATAAACACTTCAATAGATGAAAAAATGAATATTTCACTTACTTGCACCAAGAATAATCATGAGAATACCATGCAAGATCACCATAAAACTTCCAAAATTGATCCAAGTTGCAAAAATCATCCTTAAACAAGAGTGGCGCCTCACAATTTTAGCCAATAACCCTAATCGGGCGCAAATTTCAGACCTCTTGTCTCCAATGACAAGTTTTTATGTGAAAATGTGTAACATCCCACTCTTGTGCGCACTGAGAGAACTTATTCTTTGAGGACACTTGCTTTCAAGTGATCTGGGTTATTATACTATTGGCCATTTGATTATGATTATGAGGCATTATGGATATGATGATATGTTATTTTGTGTATTTACACAGACAGGTGCTATTGACTGGGTTCTCCTGAGTGTGCAGGACTTTGGACCTCGAGGATACATAGGCATCAATGAAACCCCTTAGACTCTGGATCGATTCAGGGAGTGGACTATTGAGTTTTGATTGTTGTTGATATGACATATGTACATCTGATTAGATGTTATGATGATTGATTATTATTTGCTGACATGATTCGTTGATGATGCAGGTTGACGATAGATTGTCGAACAGACTCACATGTGGAGTAGAGGGGTCACACACGAAAACTAGAGACTTTGAGGGAGAGGTGTGGATAGTAGCCCTGCCACAGCCTACTAACACTCCTTCCGTGGCTCGAACTGTAGGTTAACGATTACCTAGTTCGAGAAGACCCACGATGTCATGAGGGCAGACTGTGACAGTTGCTCACGAAGATTATAAGGGGCGCGCAATAAGGCAGGGGCCTTATTCCTTAGAAGCCCTTAGCCTCCCACAAGATCACCTAGAGGAGTATTGACTCCAGGTTTTTTTTATGTTTACCAAGTCAGTCAAGAGGCGAGTGGCACCCTTGGAGCACGTAGTGTGTCCTGAAGGACACGATGCGCAAGGAAAACGAAAAAAGGCGAGTGGCACCCTTGGAGCACCTAGTGCGTCCTGAAGGGCATGTCACGATTTCAACGGGTAAGTGAATAAACCTAGTCGACCTTAAATTGAATGATGTGATAAGATTTAAAAACAATTTCCCTAATAAAAATGTCGCCCGGCCTAGTGAAATTAAAATCTAGGTCTAAGTAACACATGTGGTAATAATAATAATAATAATCATAATTAAACATGTAACAAGAAGGGGGTAAGAAATTCAATTAAATTATCAAAATCAAATTATAATGTGGGATTAAAATTTTAAAAATGGAATAGGTTGTTTTTATCTATTTTTGCTAAATTAATTTTAGATAAAAAGAAAAGAGGGTAAATGATTGTTTTATCTACATATGCTAATTTAATTTTTAATTAAAAATAAAAAGGGGTAAATGGTTGTTTTTATACACTTGCTAATTTGAGTTTTAGTTAAAAAGGGAAAAGAGGGAAACTTAAAAGAAATAGGAAACTAAAGGAAAAAGGGGAAACATAAAGAAAAAGGGAAACATAAGGAAAAAGATGAATGTCTAACTTAGTAAGGAGTCTTTCCTTTAAGAACTTTCTAATTATGAACTCAACTAGGAATTTAGTAAAGGCGTAAGTCATTTAAAATATGTAAGGGAATATTGGGACACCAAGGAGCGTTTTTAGGAATGTTTTTTGGTGGGTGAGGGAAATAGGAATAATTGAATAATTAATAAAATTAATTTATGGTGCAACTAGAGGGATGGGTGACATGTGTACGAGGGAGGTTTTTTATGATTAAATTAATGAAAAAGAAATTGAATGAGAATTGGGAAGGAAATCACTTAAAAACTCTATAAAAAGGATGGAGGAGGAGGGGTATGGATCTCATCTTTATGTGTAACGTTACGATGTTGAATTTTTGTCTTCATTGAACTTATCTTGTGGGGATTTGGGATACCTAGCTCGGGTAACGAGAGGTAGCTCGACCTTGCGAGGTGAGTTGGGTGCTAGTTGCTCTCTGGTATAGTGTGTGTGGCCCCTTTGCGTCTCAAGGGGCCCAGGGGGAAGAATATTACCCCTAGCATTGGCTGGGAGATACCGGTGAGGTCACATCGGTCGGCAAGCGGAAGCTGGACGGAGCGCGCACGGGACAAAAACTATTGAGCAATCGCGTTTGGCTAAGGTACACCAGTTTAATTGTTACTTGCAATGAATTTAAATTTACTCATGTTAATTCTCTGTGCTCGTTTAAGATTTCATTTCCATGCATTGTCTTTCACCTNATATATTATCATGTTCATTCATAAAGGAGGTTTTAAAATTGTGAAAAATAAAGTTAGTATATTGTAGGTATAGGGGGGGAGGTGTAGGGTACTTGGGGTTTTATAGGTATTGGGGGTTATAAAATGGGATATCTTGTAAAAATAAGGTTTTATTTATTTATTGGAAAGATGTATTGGTTGGGGGTATTAAACAAAAGGATTTTGAAAGGTATTTGTCCATATCTAGTGAAATTAGGGGTATTATTTAATATTCCATAAATGCACATGCTATGTCATAGGTTCACTGAGTGAAGACCCCATGCATTTTATCTCCAAGTTCTTATAATTTGTGCTTTCGATTTCCTTTATCAACATCACTAATGTATTGAATATAAATGATTGGATTCCTGATGGGGCAATGTTTTCATACAAGTATCTTACTTATTATAAGAATGAAAAACTAAAATCACTAGGAATGTGAAATTGTGGTTGAGTATAATGGAAAGAAAAATAAAATTTTAGAAATGGAGATTAAAAAAGCACTCAATATAGTTACAAAAGGGTTTGCGGGAAATGATAAGGGTATAAGTGATACACCTATGACATGTCATGTTAAGAAGACAATTTCTCTAGCTTTGACCATGGTTGATATACTCTGGATAACAAAGGTACATTTGAGTGGGTAGCCATGAGATATATACAAACATATTGAAAATATAATCAAGAAACACATTACTCCCAAAGAGAGCATAATTTTGTATATGTTATCATACAATGTATATTTTTCCACCTATGAGTCCATAAGAATGTCTAAGTATGTTTACCAACATGGTGAAATAAGCTTATCCCTAGTAACCAAAGTTAACAGAGCTCTTGAAGGCCTTCTAGAGAATGTGACAAGGGAAGCTTTAAACATTGGTCATGGATAATTAGAGAAAATCCTCATATTTTAGTAATTGATAAATCAATGCTGGGAAAGTCGATATTGGTGAAAAATATAGGAGGCATATAAGTTGTTGTAGTACCCCATTTGATTGTACTTGTTATATGGACTAGATCTTATTATTTGAGGGAATTTGATTATAAATGACTTGGTTTATTTATTGGAGTATGCATGCACATTTACCTAGTACACCATTTTTTTCTATGTCCTATAGTCCATGTATGAGAGCACACTTGGTCTCACTTGGTACAATATATTCTCCCTTTGATGAGAATTTGTTTCTTCTAGACAGGGGTGCATCTTGATTCATGCTTCAATTATACTTCAATTACACTATTGGAGTCTATTCTTGCATTCCTACCTTGGAAGCATCACCAAGTCTTGCATGTTGTTGTAATATTCTAGATTACATGGGAATTCAAGAAGAGATACATTAAGCACATCAAGGACACACACAACCCAACAAAGAAGAGATAATTTAGGGAAGGATATCCATTAGAGTATTTATTCCTTCGTTATGAGTATTTATACATAAGGATATAGTTGGAGTGGTTGTACCCACTACAACTAATAATATATTAGGTGCATGTTCATGTATCATTTATATGACTTTACATTGTACTTAGGATAATATAATGTATGTTGACATTTACATGGCATAAAAGGCCTCCCAACATCTCCCCTACACTCAAATCCTTTCTCATCCCAAGCAAATGTGCGACAACATCCTGGGTCTCTAATCCTACAGAAGTACCCTTATTGTGCATCAACCATGCATATCAATATGCATAGGTAACTCAGATGCAACAATCATCAACTATATAGGACGATACACATATACAAAGTTTACTTTGACTGGTTTCAAAAGGATCCAAATGAATACATATCACATGTCCCTACTCCTTGATCTCCATGCTTTCTACTGTGTCTACCAGCTAGAGGGTGCCTATGCTTTCCTTTACCAAATCCTTTCAGGAACCATCAGGGCTCCCTCAATTGCTAAGTCTGGTTGGTTATTTCCAAAATCAGATTTCTTGCGCACTCCAGTGAACTACCACTCCTGGGGGTTCTTTTTATGGAATCAATGAGGGTTTGTGGCATCAACCAATCCTACCATTCCTCTACTTTCATGGTAGATGTTATCACACAATCTATATTTTCCCAATCCTAAAGGAAAGTAGGCCTAGATTGACGTAACATGGAGGTATCCCTATCATTGTCACCTCAATAGGGTACATCTTTCTCTTTAGGAGGTGGAAAACCTCACTCCAAGAGAGATGTCCCAGGACCTAGTTGGTTGATGAAGGGCAAAAAGATACGGTGAAAACCCACCCCTCTCTCTAGGTCACTCAGTAGAAGAATTCATTTTGGTGAAGTTGAAAGGGACAAGGGAAAATGAAAATGGGTTTGTACATTCCCTTTACCAATGAAACATCAAACATTAGTAGCAACAATTATAATCAATGACTTCTTAAACAAATTATGTGTTGCCAGAACAATTTACTATACAATAAAAGTGAGATCACAGTAGAAGAAATGTATCTTGAAAGGTGAAAGTTATGATGACAAGGAAGAGATACAAGAGTCTTGCAAACTTGATAATGGTTTGTCATTCACACTTTTCAAGATAAATACAAGTCAATAAATTACTTAAATGGTTGTCCAAACATTTATAACAACAATAATTAATGATGATGTCAGTAATGAAACCACTTCATAAAAGTACTATAATAAAGAAATAAGACACTACTTCAATATCCAATGATTATGGTTTGCTTAGTACAAATTACCAATGGTTTTATGGATGATTTTAGGGTTGTTAAGGGATGCAACAATGGTTGTAACAGTAGCTATGGAAATGGTAACAACTTCATAATTTTCACTCTAAAAAGGAAATTAAACATACACTTTAACACTTATTGAAAGTACATTTCCTTACACAAATTATGGGATGAATTAGATGGTTAGTAGGCTAATATATGCTACAAAATGATAGTTGTAGTAGTGATTATGACAACAACAAATTATCTGTTAATATTTCTAGACTAGGTTAGCAAATTAGTAGAGTATGAAGTGAAATAGTTTGAGTATGAAGTGAAAGGGTTTGAGTTGAGTCTAGCCAAGAAGTAAGAGAAGAGAACTAGTTACTTCAAGTCTAATGGAGTCAAGGAGCATGGCGTCTTCTAAGGATTAAAATTAATGATGATGATGCACAAAAGTCTAAGAGGGAAAAATCATAGGAGAAGTAGTAACTTAAATCCTCCTAGGATTTGACCTCAAGAGACAAGATGCTAGGGTGTAGGAAATTCTAGGCCCTAGCGCCTTGCTCTCCTTAGCCTTTTTATGGATTAAAAATTATGCAACAATAACTAAGTCCAAAACCTTAGAGTGCTAACAATTTAGGGCTCTAGGGTTTCAGTTACTAGATCAATTCAATGAAAAGCTTGGTAAATAAAAAGTAAGAAAGTAACAACTTACGATTCTTACTTTAAGCATTAAATACACCATGCAATTTAATAATCTTGTATGAGCAAATAAAACCATACAATAAACACTTCAATAGATGAAAAAATGAATATTTCACTTACTTGCACCAAGAATAATCATGAGAATACCATGCAAGATCACCATAAAACTTCCAAAATTGATCCAAGTTGCAAAAATCATCCTTAAACAAGAGTGGCGCCTCACAATTTTAGCCAATAACCCTAATCGGGCGCAAATTTCAGACCTCTTGTCTCCAATGACAAGTTTTTATGTGAAAATGTGTAACATCCCACTCTTGTGCGCACTGAGAGAACTTATTCTTTGAGGACACTTGCTTTCAAGTGATCTGGGTTATTATACTATTGGCCATTTGATTATGATTATGAGGCATTATGGATATGATGATATGTTATTTTGTGTATTTACACAGACAGGTGCTATTGACTGGGTTCTCCTGAGTGTGCAGGACTTTGGACCTCGAGGATACATAGGCATCAATGAAACCCCTTAGACTCTGGATCGATTCAGGGAGTGGACTATTGAGTTTTGATTGTTGTTGATATGACATATGTACATCTGATTAGATGTTATGATGATTGATTATTATTTGCTGACATGATTCGTTGATGATGCAGGTTGACGATAGATTGTCGAACAGACTCACATGTGGAGTAGAGGGGTCACACACGAAAACTAGAGACTTTGAGGGAGAGGTGTGGATAGTAGCCCTGCCACAGCCTACTAACACTCCTTCCGTGGCTCGAACTGTAGGTTAACGATTACCTAGTTCGAGAAGACCCACGATGTCATGAGGGCAGACTGTGACAGTTGCTCACGAAGATTATAAGGGGCGCGCAATAAGGCAGGGGCCTTATTCCTTAGAAGCCCTTAGCCTCCCACAAGATCACCTAGAGGAGTATTGACTCCAGGTTTTTTTTATGTTTACCAAGTCAGTCAAGAGGCGAGTGGCACCCTTGGAGCACGTAGTGTGTCCTGAAGGACACGATGCGCAAGGAAAACGAAAAAAGGCGAGTGGCACCCTTGGAGCACCTAGTGCGTCCTGAAGGGCATGTCACGATTTCAACGGGTAAGTGAATAAACCTAGTCGACCTTAAATTGAATGATGTGATAAGATTTAAAAACAATTTCCCTAATAAAAATGTCGCCCGGCCTAGTGAAATTAAAATCTAGGTCTAAGTAACACATGTGGTAATAATAATAATAATAATCATAATTAAACATGTAACAAGAAGGGGGTAAGAAATTCAATTAAATTATCAAAATCAAATTATAATGTGGGATTAAAATTTTAAAAATGGAATAGGTTGTTTTTATCTATTTTTGCTAAATTAATTTTAGATAAAAAGAAAAGAGGGTAAATGATTGTTTTATCTACATATGCTAATTTAATTTTTAATTAAAAATAAAAAGGGGTAAATGGTTGTTTTTATACACTTGCTAATTTGAGTTTTAGTTAAAAAGGGAAAAGAGGGAAACTTAAAAGAAATAGGAAACTAAAGGAAAAAGGGGAAACATAAAGAAAAAGGGAAACATAAGGAAAAAGATGAATGTCTAACTTAGTAAGGAGTCTTTCCTTTAAGAACTTTCTAATTATGAACTCAACTAGGAATTTAGTAAAGGCGTAAGTCATTTAAAATATGTAAGGGAATATTGGGACACCAAGGAGCGTTTTTAGGAATGTTTTTTGGTGGGTGAGGGAAATAGGAATAATTGAATAATTAATAAAATTAATTTATGGTGCAACTAGAGGGATGGGTGACATGTGTACGAGGGAGGTTTTTTATGATTAAATTAATGAAAAAGAAATTGAATGAGAATTGGGAAGGAAATCACTTAAAAACTCTATAAAAAGGATGGAGGAGGAGGGGTATGGATCTCATCTTTATGTGTAACGTTACGATGTTGAATTTTTGTCTTCATTGAACTTATCTTGTGGGGATTTGGGATACCTAGCTCGGGTAACGAGAGGTAGCTCGACCTTGCGAGGTGAGTTGGGTGCTAGTTGCTCTCTGGTATAGTGTGTGTGGCCCCTTTGCGTCTCAAGGGGCCCAGGGGGAAGAATATTACCCCTAGCATTGGCTGGGAGATACCGGTGAGGTCACATCGGTCGGCAAGCGGAAGCTGGACGGAGCGCGCACGGGACAAAAACTATTGAGCAATCGCGTTTGGCTAAGGTACACCAGTTTAATTGTTACTTGCAATGAATTTAAATTTACTCATGTTAATTCTCTGTGCTCGTTTAAGATTTCATTTCCATGCATTGTCTTTCACCTGCTTTCCTACGGTATTGTAATCCCCTTGCTTGTTGTTTTATGATGGATTTCCTTTGGCGAACCCAACTTCTAATTTCAGTAACTTATCTATGTGGGTTTTATTGATTATTATGATTAGATTGTTCTTTATCTTCCACCCTTATCCCTAGTTCATCAGTCCATTCTTGAGAAGTCGTCCAGGAGCCGAATCAACAGTCATCACTTCGGTGTTTATAGACCTATAGATTCTAAATCTCTACTTTTTTGTGCATCGATGATGAGTGAAGGATAATTTTTTCCCAGCTATATATCCCTTACTTATCTCTGTGTTTGACTGATTTGTGGTTGAATGATTAGTCTTTGCACCTTCTTGTGAACGAGTACCTCTGAGTTGTTTTCTTAAACTCTGAAAACCCTTGCATTTCCTTGAAAGATTATCCCTGCAATTCTTGATTGATTATATTTGGATGTCCTTTAAGGATCAACTCTGCATTTCCTTTATGGGTAAAATCTCAACGTTGAAGGTAAACCCTCTGCATTTCTGTTAAGGATGATACACAGTGATTGTCTACGTTTATTTACCACCTTTGGACTGTGTTTTATTACCTTCATCTTCTCTGTGTTTTTAATATATACTCACCGAATCATACAGTTATACACATATCTTTTTACTTTGTATTTGATCACATATTGACTATGTTTATTTCTTTTTTTATGCATTTTACATTGATTAAACGATTTACATCTTTAATTACTTAGATACCTAGATGGCCTACAACCAATTTCATTTAGATACAGTCTCATTATTCATAGGCAGTGAACTTAATTGATTGACAACAATATAATATTTTCAACTTAGAAATACAAGATATTTAATAGACTATGGTATCAACATATCTAGACCACGATTTGGTATTACTTACACATAGATTTAGTAACTTTTAGACAGTGAATATGTATTGTAGAGACAACGATTTATGGTGATATCTAGACCACGAGTTTTTTATTACCTACACAGAGATTTTTGTAACCTTTAGGTAGCGTCCTTGTTGTCCCATTGGCGGTGGTTTTGTTGTGTAAAGGGGTGCATTTTTGGGGGGCGTATTTACTGTGTAGTGGGTAGCATTCTTGTTGTAACATTGGCGGTGGTTTTTTTGTGTAAAGGGGTGCATTTTTGGGGGGTCGTATTTACTGTGTAGTCGGTAGCATCCTTGTTGTTCCATTGGTGGTGGTTTTGTTGTGTAAAAGGGTGCGTTTTTGGGGGCGTATTTACTATGTAGTGGGTAGTGTCTTTGTTGTGCCTTTGGTGGTGTGTTTATTGTGTATATGGTAGCGTTTTTACAGTGCAATGGTGGTGTGTTACTGTGTGTATTGTAGTTGTAATAACTGTGTAAAATGGGTAGCTTATTTACTGTGCCACGGTGGGGAATTTGTTGTGTATATGGTAGCGTATTTAATGTGTAAAGAGGGTAGCGTTTTTACAATACAATGGTGGTGTGTTATTGCGTGTGTTGTAGTTGTAATTATTGTGTAAAAGGGACAACTTATTTATTGTGTAATGGTGGTGTAATGGTGACCTTAATTACTGTGTAATGGTGAACTTATTTGCTATGTAATGGCGATGTAATGGTGGGATTATTTTACTGTGTAATGGTGTGTAAATGGGTAGCGTATTTAGCATTTTTACTGTGCGAATTGGGTTGGGCAGCATCCATTTTTCTTAGCAATTAAATTTCTCTTTAATATGTTTTTATTAGACAATGATTTATATGCAGTGAATTAGTAATGGGTAGCGATTTACTGTGCTGACAACAATCCTTTATGACAATAATTCTACTATTATATCCTATTGCATATGTCAGTGATTAGATTCTATATCCTGTTGTATTTACTGGACAAAGATTTATACATTAATTAGATAGCAATAGTGTATATTAATGAACAATATGTACTTATTGACAAGCATATGGACAGTGTATATGTATACAAGCGTAATAGTTCACTTTCATATTTAGACAGTGTATATTTATGATTATATTTAGACAGTGTATTTTTTTTACAATCGTAATGGTTCACCTTTGCAGACCAGTGTAATGGATAGTGTATATTAAGGGACAAGGTATATTTGCTGACAAGCGTAATGTAAAGTGTATATTAGACAAAGAATTGTTAATGTTAATGGAAAATGTATTTTAATGGACAGTGTTTATTATTGACAAGCGTAATTGATTTTGTTAAGTGTATAATAGTTCACCTTTATGATAACCTTGTGATAATAGTAACCATTTGAATAGTTCACTTTCTTGGTCACAGTTGGGACACGTTTAGGATAATGATAACATTTCTAATAGTTCACTCCTTCACACTTAGACTTCATTCTTAATGGATAATGGGTTATGGTTGGATGGTGAAGTCATTTAATAGCTTGCACAAGTTAATTGAGTGTTGTCATAATGTGTCTTGTCGACCTGTTGCTTAGGGGCGTGGGTGTAGTCTTCTTGTCAGTTATTTCTGTCTCCTAGCGCGTTGGATTTTTCTTGAGTCTTGGGTCCAGATAGAATATGTGGCACCAAGGTTATTGTCGCCACTATCATCTGGTGACAGCATGATTCCTGATGAGGGGATAATTGCACGCCCTAATGGATAAAGGTGAATGATAACTTAGCCGGAGTCTGTGCTTCCCGTTGTGGGTGTTTGTTCGTCATAGTTGTTGTTGGTGCTTGGGTTGTAAAGCCTTCAAGAGTTTGGTTTCCGTGCCCTAGAGGTATCTAGTTACTGGTCGTCGAGGTCGTTGTGTCGGGATTTTGGATGTTGTATCTTATCTTGTAAGTGTTGTCTTGGTTGTGTTAGGCGGATAGTCGTTTCTATCTGTCTTTGATTTTTGCATGTTTCACCCAGTTGCTCGATGTGCTAGTGTGTGGAGTCGTTGTTGTCTGTTGCTTGATTTGCGTGCGTGGTGTTCGTCATCAGGTTGTGTGGTTTAACTGTGGTCGGCATTGCCTTCCTGGCTTAAAACAAAAAATTAACTTCTCTTTTTGCTTTGCTTGTAGCCATAACGATTCGAGTCGTTATATATGGTATCCGAGTGGGTTCAACCCGTGACTTGGGATCACTACGAATTTTGTTGATGTGATATTTGATTATAATGTTGCTAATTATGTTGAATTGTATTTGTTCAGGTAATCATGGTTAGAGGACGTCGCAGAGGTAGACGACGAGGTGCTAGGGGAGGACGCACGATGCCCCCAGTAGCATCCATGCCCGAGGGGTCAAACCCCCAGTGAGATGAACAGGTTGTCGGGCATGAGTAGATAGGGGTGAGTGATGTTTGGTTGGGATGATAGAGTACCATTTGGACAGAGATGAGGCCAGGGCACCGGCGCCCCCTGAGGGTCCACCGCGCACTTCGGTTGGTACTGGTAGCATTCACCACGAACTCAAGAAGGTCAAATTTCTCGATTTCTTTGGTGCCCCGTACAACGCAACTACTAAGGAATGTTTGGAGAATATGGCGATGTGCTTTTCACTTCGCGACTATACCTCCAACATGAAGGTCCGCATGGCGGTCTTTCAACTGAAGGGGAGCTCTCTTCTATGGTGGAAGACTCTCCTGCAACAATTGAACATGGTTGTCGAAGATGTGTCATGGGAACTGTTCGAGGAATGGTTCCGAGAGAGGTACCTATAAGAGGAATTCATTGAGTGTCAACTCAATAAGTTCAATGCCTTGCGACAGGGCGGTCATATGGTGCCCGAGTATGAGGCCCATTTTATGGAGTTGCTTCAGTATGCTCGGCACCTTAATACCGAGAAACTTAAGGTCAACAGGTTCTTGTTTGGCCTTAATGTTAGCATACGTGCAAAGGTTAGGATTCTGATGCCTTGGAACTTGCATGATGACATCCAGAAGGCCCTCATAGTAGAGGAGGATCTTATCAATGAGGTTCAGATCCGGACTCCAGCGAGACCAACAGGGCAGGTGTCATCTGGTGCGCAACAACATCAGACACCAGCTAGGCACTCAACGAGATATCGTGGCTTCCATAGAGCATCCACTTTCACTACATCTCGGCGACCAACACATCCGCAACAGACTCCTTATCAAGGACCACAACACCAGCAATAACGTCGACTGCAGCAGCAATAGTTTAGGTCTGTTCAGCAAAACAGACCAGGATTCCAGGCCGATGGGTCATTGGCTTCTACTTTAGGTACCAGGAGTACTGGATGAAAAAAGGGGTGTTGGACATGTGGGGAGCCACACTACCAGCGCGACTGCCCAGTTGAGAGGACTAGAGCATATGGATCAACCGGACCCAATACCGTGGGAGATTTGGGCAAGGCCCATCAGATTCATGCAATGGTGAATAACTGCCAAGCAGAGCACCAGTCGACTGTACTTGAGACTTCAGGTACCATCGCTGACTAGACCCTTAGTATTTTGATAGATCCCGGTGCTACCAAGAGTTTCATTTTTGGTGCAGTGCTAAAAAGGATTAAGGTAAAGGCAGTCAAACAAGATGAGTTTATCTTTATAGAGATGGATTCGGGAGCTAAACAAAAGGTTGGAGGGAAGGTTATGGGTTGTACCCTTAACCTGGGAGATTTTGTCACCAGGGCCAACCTGTACATCACGATCTTAGGATCTTATGATGCCATGATCAGTATGGACTGGTTGTAAATGCATGAGGCGATACTCAACTGTAATATGAAACGATTGAGCTTGGTCAATGATGAGGGATATAGACGCATGATTGTAGGTTGGAACCAGGGAGTTTCTGTGAGTTTCATATCTTCCTTGCAGCTATGGAAGAGCATGAAAAAGGGATGTAAGATTTATGCGATCCTTGTGTTAAATGAGAAGGGAGTAGTGGAAGGTCTAGAACACCTTCCGGTGCTGAGAGAGTTTGCAGACGTCTTCCCAGAGGAGTTAACTAGGATGCTTTTGGAGAGGGAATTGGAATTTACCATATACCTAAAACTGGGGATTGAACTAATAGCGAGAACGCCTTATCGGATATCAACCCAGGAGTTACAGGAGTTGAGAATGCAACTAAAGGATTTGTTGGACCTGGGACTTATACATCCAAGTGTGTCACCGTGGGGTGCGCTTGTTATTTTCAAACGAAATAAGGATGGGTCATGGAGACTCTGTATTGACTACCATCAATTGAATAAGGAAACTATCAAGAATCAGTATCCATTGCCGAGGATTGATGATTTGTTTGATCAGATGAAGGGTGCGACGGTGTTTTAAAATATCGACTTGAGATCAAGGTATCACCGGTTAAGGATCAAGGAGGATGAAGTCCCTAAGACCGCCTTTAAGATGAGGTTTGGACATTACGTGTTTATTGTTTTACCATTTGGATTGACGAATGCCCCAGGGGTATTTATGAGTTTGATGAACGGGGTGTTCCGAGAGTACTTGGACAAGTTCGTCCAAGTATTCATTGATGATATTTTGATTTACTCTTGGATGATGGAGGAGCATGACGAGCACTTGCGCTTGGTACTATAGTGTCTGCGAGAGAATAAATTGTATGGAAAATTGTCTAAATGCTCGTTTTACCAATCGAATATTCACTACTTAGGGCATGTCATCTCCGACGAAGGTATCCACGTGGATCCAACAAAGTTTGAGGCTATTATGGAATGGCCTGCATTGACGAATGTCCTGGAAGTGCGTAACTTCATGGGTTTAGCAGGATACTATCAACGGTTCATTGAGGGATTTTCGAAGATAGAAAATCCGATCATGAAATTCCAGAAGAAGAACAAGAAGTTAGTTTGGACCGAGAAATGTGTGGAAGCATTTCGGAGGCTCAAGGAGATGTTGACAAAAACATCGATACTTAAGGTCTGACATGGACGTGGACTTCTTGGTATGCACTGACGCATCCAAGGAAGGCTTAGGCGGAGTCTTGATGCAATATGGTCAAGTGATCGCTTACATATCGAGGAAGTTGAGAAGGCATGAGGAGAACTATGTGATGCATGATTTGGATTTGTTAGCCATTGTATATGCCTTAAGAGTTTGGAGACACTACCGTTTTGAATGAAAATTCAAACTAAAAATGAACCACTGTGGACTACAACACATCTTTACGCAAAGCGACTTGAACACGCGACAACGACATTGGTCGGAATTGCTTAGCGAGTATGATTTCAAGATTAATTACATAAAGGGAACAATGAACATAGTGGCTGATGCGTTGAGTCAGAAACCACGCATATTTTCGGTGATGCCTCTTCAGACAAATCTACGTGAAAAGATTCTAACTTTACAATGCGATGATGACTGGTACAAAGAGGTCAAGGATTTTATCGGACAAAACACCATGATGATACCAAGATTTGCAGGATTTGCGTTGGATGACAATGTATTATTGAGATTTAACAATCGAATTTACGTACCACCGAATGATAAGTTGAGGAGTTTGATCCTAAATGAGGCTCACAGAGCATTGTACATGGCTCACCCGGGAGTCACGAAGATGACGGCATACCTTAAACCCTTATTCTTCTAGAAAGGAATGAAGGTAGACATAGTCAACTATGTGGCCAGATGTCTAGAATGTTAGCAGGTGAAGGCTGAACATAGACATCCACCAGGATTACTGCAGCCACACGCTATTATGGAATCTAAATGGGAGGTCATTTCAATGGATTTCATTGTTGGATTGCCACTAATGGTAAGGAGACATAAATTGAATTTTGTGGTGGTCAACACTTTGACGAAGAGTGCTTATTTTATTCTTTTACGTATGACGTATCAGGATCCTGACATAGCTAGAGTTTTCATCAGTGAGATTATGAGGCTACATGGCATGCCTAAGAGGATTATATTTGATCACGGATCGGTGTTTACTGGACGATTTTGGACTAGTTTCCAAGAGGCCTTGGGAACCCAACTTAACTTTAGTACTGTGTATCACCCAGAAATAGACGGGAAGAATGAACGAACAAACCAAATCTTGGAAGACATGTTGCGCATGTACGTGATGGACCAACAAAATCTTTGGGAAGAATTCTTGCCATTGGTAGAATTCGCATATAACAACAGTTACCAAAGCACCATTAAGATGGCGCCTTTCTAGTTTCTTTATGGGCGACCATGTCAGATGCCTTTGAGTTGGGATTAGCTTGAGGATAGGGTCCTGGTGGGACCAGAAGCAATCCAAGAAATGGAATATCAAATGAAAACAATAAGACAAAGGATCAAAGAAGCACAAGATCGACAAAAGAGTTACGCCGATGCACACCGTGTCGACAGTAGTTACAAAGTTGGCGATCGAGTCTTCTTGCAGGTAAAATCGCATAAGAGTTCGATCAAGTTTGGAAATGGTGATAAACTCTCTCCTAGGTTCGTGGGACATTTCAATATTGTGGAGAAGAAGGGGCCCGTGGCCTATTAACTAGCCTTGCCTGATTCATTGAGGTGTATGCACGATGTTTTTCACGTATCTGTTTTGAGACATTATATTTGTGATCCTACACATGTTATTGACATGATATCCTTGCAGGTATCTGACAAGGGTGCACTCATGGTTGAGTCGATACGCATCCTGGATCATTTCATTCAACAGCTATGGTGTCGAACAGTAGATCAGGGCAAGGTCCAGTGGGAAAACTATAGTCCACACTCGGTGACCTGGGAGGACGCATATGATATACACCAACAGTTTCCATTTTTGTTTTATAGATAGACTTGTGATACTGTGATACACATTATTTCGGCACTTATATACTGTGAAACTTCAGGACGAAGTTTAGACCAAGAGGGGGTGTATGTAACATCCCGCTCTTGTGTGCACTGAGCGAACTTATTCTTTGAGGAAACTTTCTTGCAAGTGATTCAGATTATTATACTATTGGTCGTTTGATTATGATTATGAGGCATTATGGATATGATGATATGTTATTTTATGTATTTACATAGACATGTGCTATTGAATGGGTTCTCCTGAGTGTGCAGGACTTTGGACCTCAAGGATGTAGAGGCATCGATGAAATCCCTTGGACTCCAGATCGAGTCAGGGAGTGGACTATTGGGTTTTGATTGTTGTTGATATGACATATGTTCATCTAATTAGATGTTATGATGATTTATTATTATTTGTTGACATGATTCGTTGATGATGCAGGTTGATGATATCTTGCCGACCAGACTCACATGTGGAGTAGAGGGGTCATGCACGACAACCAGAGAATTTGAGGGAGAGGTGTGGAAAGCATCCCTACCACAGCCTACTAGCACTCCTTCCATGGCTCGAACTGTAGGTTAACGATTACCTAGTTCGAGAAGACCCACGATGCCGTGAGGGAAGACTGTGACAATCGCTCATGATGATTCTAAGGGGCATGCAATAAGGAAGGGGCCTTATTCCTTAGAATCCCTTAGTCTCCCACAAGATCACCTAGTGGAGTATTGACTCCAGGGGTTTTTGATGTCTACCAAGTCAGTCAAGAGGTGAGTGGCACCCTTGAAGCACGTAGTGCATCCTGAAGGGCATGTCGTGCAAGGAAAATGGAAAAAGGAGAGTGGCACCTTTGGAGCACCTAGTGCGTCTTGAAGGGAACGTCACAATTTCAACAGGCAAGTGAACAAACCTAGTCGGCCTTAAATTGAATGATGTGATAAGTAAGATTTAAAAACAATTTCCCTAATAAAAATGTCCGAGTAGATAGCGGTGGGTGATGTGGTTGATGTGATATTTGATTATAATGTTGCTAATTAAGTTGACTTGTATTCGTGCAAGTAATCATGGTTAGAGAACGCCGCGGAGGCAGACGACAAGGTTCTAGGGGAGGAGGCGCGACACTCCCAGTAGCATCCACACCTGAGGGGTCAAACCCCCAGGGAGACGATCATGTTGTCGAGGAGGAGCAGATAGTGGTGGGTGATGTGGTTGGGTTGATGATGTCCTTTAAGAACTTTCTAATTGTGAACTCAACTAGGAATTTAGTAAAGGCGTAAGTCATTTAAAATATGTAAGGGAATATTGGGACACCAAGGAGTGTTTTTAGGAATTTTTTTGGTGGGTGAGGGAAATAGGAATAATTGAATAATTAATGAAATTAATTTCTGGTGCAACTAGGGAGATGGGTGACATGTGTATGGGAGAGGTTTTTTCTGATTAAATTAATGAAAAAGAAATTAAATGAGAATTTGGGAAGGAAATCATTTAAAAACTCTATAAAAAGGATGGAGGAGGAGGGGTATGGATCTTATCTTTACGCGTAACGTTATGCTGCTGATTTTTTGTCTTCATTGTACTTATCTTGTGGGAGTTGGGATACCCAACTTAGGTAACGAGTGGTATCTCGACCTTGCAAGGCGAGATGGGTGCTAGTTTCTCTCTGGTATAGTGTGTGTGGCCCCTTTGTGGCTCAGGGGGCTTAGGGGGAAGAAGATTACCCCTAGCGTTGGCTGGGAGGTACCGGTGAGGTCACATCGGTCGGCAAGTGGAAGCTGGATGGAGCGCGTGCAGGAAAAAAACTACTGAGCAATCACAGTTGGCTAAGGTACGCCAGTTTAATTGTTACTTGCAATGAATTTAAATTTACTCATGTTAGTTCTCTGTTATCATTTAAGATTTCATTTCCATGTGTTGTCTTGCACCTTCTTTCCTACGGTATTGTAATCCCCTTGCTTGTTGTTTTCTGATGGATTTCCTTTGGCGAACCCAACTTCTAATTTCAGTAACTTATCTGTGTGGGTTTTATTGATTATTATGATTATATTGTGCTTTATCTTCTGCCATTATACCTAGTTCATCAGTCCATGCCTGAGCAGTCGGCCAAGAGCCGAACCGACGATTGTCACTTCAGTGTTTATAGACCTATAGATTCTAATGCCCTTCTTTTTTGTGCATGGATGATGATCAAAGGATAATTTTTCCCCAGCTATATATCCCTTACTTATCTCTGCGTTTGATTGATTTGTGGCTGAATGATTATCCTTTGCGCCTTCTTGTGAACGAGTACCTCTGTGTTGTTTTCTTAAACTCCAAAAACCATTGTGTTTCCTTGAAATAGTATCCCTGTATTTATTGATTGATTATCTCTGCATGTCCTTGAAGGATCAACTCTGCATTTTCTTTATGGGTAAAATCTCAGCGTTGAAGGTAAACCCTCTGCGTTTCTATTAAGGATGATACATAGTGATTGTCTATGTTTATTTACCACCTTTGGACTGTGTTTTATTACCTTCATCTGCTCTGTGTTTTTCCTATATACTCACTGAATCATACAGTTATACACATATCTTTTTACTCTGCATTTGATCACATATTGACTGTGTTTATTTCTTTTTCTCTGTGTTTTACATTGATTAACCAATTTACATATTTAATTACTCTGATACCTAGATGTATTGCAACCAATTTCATTTAGATACAGTGTCATTATTCGTAGGCAACGAACTTAATTGAATGACAACAATATAATATTTTCAACTCAACAATACAAGATATTTAATAGACTATGGTATCAACATATCTAGACCACGATTTGGTATTACTTACACAGATATTTAGTAACTTTTAGCCAACAAATCTGTATTGTAGAGACAACGATTTCTGTTGATATCTAGACCACGAGTTTTTTATTAATTACACAGAGATTTTTGTAACCTTTAGGTAGCATCCTTGTTGTTCCATTGGCGATGGTTTTTCTATGTAAAGGGCTGTTTTTTTGGGGGGCGTATTTACTGTGTAGTGGGTAGCATCCTTGTTGTTCCATTGGCAGTGGTTTTTCTCTGTAAAGGGGTGTGTTTTTTGGGGGGCATATTTACTATGTAGTGGGTAGCATCCTTGCTGTGCCATTGGTAGTGGTTTTGTTGTGTAAAGGGGTGTGTTTTTTGGGGCGTATTTACTGTGTAGTGGGTAGTGTCTTTTTTGTGCCTTTGATGGTGTGTTTATTGTGTATATGATAGTGTTTTTACAGTGCAATCATGGCGTGTTACTGTGTCTATTGTAATTGTAATAACCGTGTAAAAGGGGCATCTTATTTACTGTGTAACAGTGGGGATTATGTTGTGTATATGGTAGCGTATTTAATGTGTAAAGGGGGTAGCATTTTTACAGTACAATGGCAGTGTGTTAGTGCATGTATTGTAGTTGTAATTACTGTGTAAAAGGGGCAAATTATTTACTGTGTAATGGTGGTGTAATGGTGAGCTTAATTACTATGTAATGGTGGTGTAATGGTGAGCTTATTTACTGTGTAATGGAGGTGTAATGGTGGGATTTTTTTTCTATGTAATGGTGTGTAAATGGGTAGCGTATTTAGCGGGTTTTTTTGTGCGAATTGTGTTGGGCAACATCAATGTTTCTTAGCAATTAAATTTCGGTTTAATATATATTTATTAGACAACGATTTATATGCAGCGAATTAGTAATGGGTAGCGAGTCATTAATGGGTGGTGATTTATTGTGCTAACAACAATCCTTTATGACATCAATTCTACTTTTATATCCTATTGCATATCTCAGCAATTAGATTCTATATCCTATTGTATTTACTGGACAACAATTGATACATTAATTAGACAACAGTAGTGTATATTAATGAATAGTTTGTACTTGTTGACAAGCATATGGATAGTTTATATGTAGACAAGCGTAATAGTTCACTTTCATATTTCGACAATGTATGTTTAGACAGTGTATATTTATGATTATATTTAGACAATGTATTTTTTTTTGACAAGCGTAATGGTTCACCTTTGTGGACCAGTGTAGTGGACAGTGTATATTAAGGGACAAGGTAAAGTGTATATTAGACAAAGAATTGTTAATGTTAATGGACAATGTTTATTGTTGACAAGCGTAATTGATTTTGTTAAGTGCATACTAGTTCACCTTTATGATAACCTTGTGATAATAGTAACCATTTTAATAGTTTACTTTCTTGGTCACAGTTGGGACACATTTAGGATAATGATAACATTTCTAATAGTTCACTTCTTCGCACTTAGACTTCATTCTGAACGGATAATGGGTTATGGTTGAATGGCGAAGTCATTTAATAGCTTGCACAAGTTAATTGAGTGTTTTCATAATGCATCTTGTCGACCTGTTGCTTGGGGGAATTGGTGTAGTCTTCTTGTCAGTTATTTTGGTCTCCTAGCGCGTTGGATTTTTCTTGAGTCTTGGGTCTATATAGGTTATGTGGCGCCAAGGTTATTGTCTCGCCTATCACCTGGTGATGGCATGATTCCTGATGAGGGGATCATTGCGCACCCTAATGGATAGAGGCGAATGATAACTTGGCCGAAGTCTGTGCTTCCCGTTGTGGGTGTTTGTTCGTCGTAGTTGTTGTTGGTGCTTGGGTTGTAAATCCTTCAAGCATTTGGTTTGTGTGGCATAGAGGTATCTAGTTACTGGTCATCGAGGTCATTGTGTCAGGATTGTAGATGTTGTCCCTTAGCTTGTAGGTGTTGTCGTGGTTGTGTCGGGCGGATAGTCGTTTCTATATGTCTTTGATTTTTGCATGTTTCGCCCAATTTCTCGATGTGCTAGTGTGTGGAGTCATTGTTTTCTATTGCCTGATCTGCATGCGTGGTGTTGTTTGTCATGTTGTGTGGTTTAACTGTGGTCATTGTTGCCTTCCTGCCTGGAAAAAAAAAAAAAAGCTCTATTTGCTTCGCTTGTAGCCATAACGATTGGGGTCGTTACAAAATGAGAGTAATTTATGTTTATTTATACAAGATTTTGACCTTCAATTCACCTTTAGGTAAAAAACAAGGTCAACCTAGACAATTTACAATAAAAGTTCAATTTTGAATAATTAAATAAATTTTCATCTAGAAACACCTCCTAGGGTGATGTCATGCCCCTCCAGGGTGACATTGAGCCCCATATGTGGAACGTTGAGCTGGAAAAGTGCGACGATTGGCCTCTAGAGGCCCCAAATGATTCTAACACATGCCATTAGGCTCACAAATGCCTCCAAAAATGAAACCCTAGCTCTGGATGACGTTTAGGGCTAAGATGGTGACATCCAGGGCCCTCAAGGGCTAACATCCATGTGGGAAGAGAAAGGTCCCCTGGGTCTACGTCTGCCAGGGTGCCTCCAAATGCAACATTCTTCTTTCTCCTGGTGCAAGCCTTCAACTTCTTCTTACCCCTGGTTGGGGTTTCAACATCCATTTATGGGCTTTAAGCCCCATTAAAGTCTGAGCTAATCATTCGCTCATGTGTACCTATACATAGCGCAAGGTCCTGCAACAACAATAAGTACACCCTCCCCGGGTTCATAAGTCACATGGATCATAGCATGTAAATCACATCCAATAATTAAATTACCCAAACATTTGCATCAAAACCCCCTTAACCTAGACAAACGCTCAAAGATGTTATGCAATTTGAAAATTTAGGTTTGGAGAAAGTCTCAAGGTGCCTTATTGGGCTAACCTCTCTTAAGGTTTGGGGTGTTTCCTAGGTAGGATATAGTCCAAGTCATGTAAGTGTATGAGGTGGCATGGGGTTGATGTTTGGGCATGAGGTGCATGTAATAATAGGGAAATGTAAAGTCTTACCTATGGGTACCTTTGTAGAGGGCGAGTTGCACCTTTTCATAAATGCAATTGTTTCCTAGTCCATTCATTTCCTTTTACTCTTAGCTTTATTTATTTTGATATTTTTCTCTTGTGATTCAAGGGAATAGTTGAGGGCCACTGTCTTGGCTTGATGACCAAAGGCAACAACGTTATCCACAAACATTTCATGAAAATGAGAAGGTTGACTCGTGATGAGACCCCCTTTCTCTTGGCTATGCCACTAAGATCCACTACCCTGGTTTGGTGACCAGATAGGTGGTAGTGTCATACCGCTACATGATTATGGTCATAATAGGCTGACTCATGATGAGACCTCCTATCCATCAACTAGTAACTTGAGTGTTTATGTTATCTTATGGGTCCCCTTTTATTACTGAGAAGCCTTTCATTGCTTTCTCTTGGATCCTTGAGCAAAGCATCTCTAAGGTTTAAACATTTTCTTTTAACTCTTGCCAACTACTTTTACCCTCTAGGCATTTAGCCCCTTCTTCCCACGAGGTAAGGTACAACCCTTCCTAGTGTATCCAATCCCAACTCCCAAACAAGTATAGGGGAGATGAAAGGAACAAAGATGTAAAGTGGTAAGTATGGAGGGAACGAATGATGAATTTTCACAGATCTGCCCAGTGGCAACCCTTCCTAAAGGAAATCAACTTACTAGGGCACCATGTCACCCTTCTAGGTATGAATGAGGCAAAGAGTATCATTTCCAAGCAAACATCATAAAATGAAGAAGGATTCAATACAACATATTCAAGTGCTTCAAAAATAAGAGTGATACATACCATGATACCCAGACTCATTACCTCATGGAGCAAGACTCACCGCTACTTCAGGACCGAGCTGGTGGGATGGATATTGTTGTTGATGATAGGTGGAATGCACTGATAAAAAGAGATGTGATTTGTTGGCCCTTGACCAAGTTTTGGGAGTTTCTTACTCATGTTGACCTATTTTGAGACTTCGACAGCCTGTTGAAGGAGGAATGAAGGATGAAACATAGATCACGGTATCTCGGCCCCCTTTTGGGCCCATTTTTTGGATATGGGAATATGTAACGGGAATGGGATGTCGGCCCATGGGTTTACCCACGTGTAGGCCTATTTTGTAATATATATATAGATGTCTAGTCCATATAGAGGTAGAGGAGAGAAGTGCATCTATGTGATGATGTGCTAAGTGCTAAAGGCTAAGTGCTAGTATGAATTGTAAGGGATTTGTGTTGTAACGCAAGTAAGAAGGATCTAGCGAGATGCACAAACCTTTTGTCCTATGCGAAGAAGGGTTCAGAGGCTCTGTGCTGTAACTGATTGATTGGGATAATAAAGAAGAAGAATTGGTGGATGTAGCCCTAGGGTGGGGGTGAACCACGTAAACACTGTGTTATGTGCTTTGTGCTTTGTCTTGATGTATTCACATGTTATCTACTAAGTGCTTTGATATGTTTAGATAGATCTACTTCTACTCTGTATTTATGATTTTTAAGAATATTATATCTAATCTAGATAGTCATTCTTAGTGCTCGATATGCTCATTTTGATCCATTTATATATGCTAAGTGCTTAAATATTGTATATTAGTGTGAATGTTGCAAAGCTCTGTTTTATCAGCGAAGTAATAATGATTTCATATTGAGGAACTGATAGTGCTAAGAGCTATATTAAGTGTTATAATCACATATCTGTGTCCCAGCTAAGGTTGCAGACACCTGAGTCTTGTAACCACCCCTGCCTCTACCTCGGGTGAGAATTCATTTGCTTCGCAGGTGTTGCCGAAAATGCCAGTAGTTAGGGCTTTGTTGGTGCGTTGTTGTAGCATTGAACCCTAGGTATGCCCCTGTGCCAACAAATGGTTTTTTTGTCAGGACCTGAAACTATGATTGCTAGGAATTGAGAAAGAAGAAGCTTTGTGCAAAGAGTTGACCTGGAAGCTTTGTGCGTAGATATTTTCCCTACTGCGCAGTATTCGACTTGACTTATAAAGCTCTGTGCTAAAGAAAGAAGGTCAAATATGAAAGAAAGAAGCCCAATCTAAAGAAAAGAAGTCAGATTTGAAAGAAAGAAGCCCGATATGAAGAAAGAAGATCAGATCTGAATGGTTGGTGCTCTAAGAAAGGTAAAAGTAAGAATTTCTGATTAAAAGAGGTAAGATCTGCAAGCTTTGTGCTCTGATAAAGGTAAAGATAGTAAATTTTTTTAGATCTGAACGCTTTGTGCTCTGTAGAAGTAAGATAAGTGGAAATTTTTGTTTCTAGAATATGGATCTAGGTATGTTTAATAAAATTTGTCCTAGTTTGAAAACTAGGGTATTGATAGATGAAAGAATATTTGATATTAATAGATCTAACAAGAATAGTGAAAGATATGTTATACCTATGCATAGAAATAATGTTTGGACTAACGAATGGATGCAGGATCCCAGAAAGAATTTATTGCAGGTTAGCTACCATGATCCTAGTGCATAGTACAAAAGAAGATGGGGATCATTTAAAAGAAAGAGAAGATTAACCTTGTGTTACAGTTGCAGAAGACCGGGACATCTGGCTAAGGAATGCCTTGGTAAAATACCTAGTTGCCTCTGTTGTCAAGCTCTAGACCATGAAGTACTGGATTTCCCTAGAATGATTTCTAAGCTTGAAAGAATGAGTCTGAATCAAGAAAACCCTAAGGCATATCTAGAAATTATTGTAGAACCCCAGAAAGAATCAGAGAAGGTATTGCAATAGATGAGAGAAACCTTGGATGACCACCGACATGTTAGATTATCAGAGATGTTTAAAGAAAAGTAATGCCTTGAAGAAATAATATGAGACTTTGACATTGACTGTGCTCTAGACGAGGAAACACAAGTGAATATCATGACAGAGAGAACTTGGGAAGCTATAGGAAGGCCTTCTATGATTCCTTCATTAGGAGGAATAGGGTTATTCGGAGGAAAGCTAGTAAACCTGTGTGGGAGGCTCACTCAGCTACCTATGACTGTCAATGGAACTTCGATAGAGGAATATTTTGATATTATTCAATTTATTGAGGACAGCGCCCCGTTTACCATGTTAATAGGAAAACCTTTGATTGACAGAGCTCAAGCTAGATGAAAGGAAGAAGAAGAAGTTTTGGAGCAAAAGAAACAAGAATTAAAATATTTCATGACCAGAAGGATCGCACACTTGATCGAAGAAAATGAGAACATATCGAAGCTATTTAACACTAGAAACCCAGATGTTGAAGCTATAAGAACATTAGAAGACTCACGGGAGACTGAAGTACCTATCTCGGATAAAGAAGAGGTGTTACCCCTGAATCCTAGGAAAGAATCTCAACAGCGCCGAGTGACTATGTTAAAAGAAGATAAGAATCAGAATGGAAAAAGACATACCGAGCCGAAGCTCAATGGAAATAAGGCTAGAAAGAAAAGTAAGAAGAGAGCTAAGTTGCAGAAGGTTCCAGAGGGAACTTCGCAAACAGAAAAATTGCAGAATGGGAACTTTGTCGGGATATCATAGCAGTGACACATGGCACTTCACCATGGCAAAGAAATATAGTCATTGGGGATATTATAACCAATCGATTGATGCTTCGAATGGGCAAAAAATAAATAAAGATTTGTCATCAGACCATTGGACCATGCCATAACGGATCAAACAAAAGTTAATGGAGGCTCATACCCATTGCAAGTGAACTGTTGTCAATTTACCTATTTATCTCATCGCGCCATGCACCGAGAAAACTTTTGCTAATTGAGAATTCGAGCCCACAGACTAAGCTGATTTTATACAGTGATCACCGCACTCTTTCACTTTAGCTCAGCACTGTATTTAATTTCTTACCCGAACCCACGATTGTTCACCCCGAGTGTGCATGTCGGACGAATTGAGTGTTGCGGAGAAAGTTGTTGAAGAAGTTTTGATCGAATTGATGACTAAGAGAGTCATGTCTATGTCTGAAGGAATCCAGGCTTCATCCACAAGGACAATACAAACATATCCGTCCACTGCTCGAGTCGAACCAGCTCAGTCAACAGATGAAAAACGAACTAAGCAAAGAGACGATCTCACGAATGCCAAGCTGATTCCAAGCATTTTACCCGCCTATATACCACCTCTGAGCGACACAATCAATCGTGACAGTGTGCCCAAAGAATTTGAGTACGCTTTGGTCACTGCATACCTCCCGAAAGGGATACACGTAGTGCACGCAGACCAAGATAAGATCGCAGCATTGAAGTTTAGCAACTTCAACCTTGGCGACATTAAGGTGTACAACATGGTTGCCCCAAACAAGTATCTAACCAGAACCAAGGGAAAGAAATCAAAGATCATCCCCCAGTCATGGACCATGAACCTTGCGCAGTCCACACTGCTCAATGTCATGAAGATTCCTCACTTCGGTAGGCACCAAGAAGTGAATTCATGCATCAAGTTGTTGTTGTCTTTCTATCATGGTAGATATTTGTGGTTGAACTACTGCATCACAGTGGATCCAACGTTGATCAATCAGATCACAGGGCTAAGCATGCAAGGCCCTAACCCACAGAATTTCTATCCCAGGAAAACCATGGATCACGCTCTTGTGTAGAAGATTAAAGACACCTACATAGATGTCGAGAAAGGAACATGAGGCTACAAGGTAGCCTCTATCCAGAGCAGTGCAGTGCGCCTAGCCTGTCAATTGATCACAGGAAAGTTAGTTCACAAGAACCAACCCACCCAAGTGACTGGATTTGTAGTCGACCTTGCAAGAAAGTGCGCGGAGGGCCTACAAATGAATTGGGCGAAGTACCTCGTAAACCAGCTGGAACTGGACTGCAGGGAAGCGCAGGACCAAGGATATGAGTTCCACTTCAGCTGGCTTCTCATATTGATCACTTTTATCGCATGGGAGATGCCGGAAGGTGAAAACTTCCCGGACATCGAGCCCTTTGAACCTCTGGCCGTGAAGTTCAGTACATTGTGGTACTCTAGTGACATGAACAAGCAATGACAATGAAATTTTGTGTTCCATACGTATTACAACCAGTTGAAGGTAGCCATCCATTCTGAGCCTCGTATGACCCCAAATACCCTCCACAGGTTTTGGCCCTTAATGAAATTCAGCACGGACTGCCATTTTATTTACATCACAATGCACGCAGATGGACATAAGCAACAGTTGCAGCCATACTATAAGCCGACAGAGGAATACTTAGAAGAGATTACTAAGGAATGGTTGGTGGACCTCCTCATCCCAGTAGACCTCACAGAGCTATCTGATATTGACAGTCTAAAAGTAGTGCACAAAACACCTGGACCGAGAAGTACCTCGGTGAAGACTACTTCTATATCACCTTAGCAAGGTGGTGATGGCAGAGAGATAGATGGTGCAAAAGTTGAACAAAAGAAAGGCGAGGTTACACCACCTAGAGATGAGGAGGACCCCTCAAAGAAAAGGAATGTTTCCCCTCCGAAACCTTCTTCTAGGAAGAAGTCGAGAGCATCTATGACTAAAATGCAAACCACCCTAACCTCGGACAACTTTGACTTCATCGTCGTAGCACTAAACGATGCTTCGCTGGAGATAGCAGAGAAGCAAGAGGTTCAGAAAGAAGAGATATACAATCGGATCAAGGTTGAACTTCAAGGAGTGCAGTAGGCACTATAGTCCAATCGCGTAGTTTTCACTGTGCCTCTTCCATCGGAAACACCAGAACTGGGAGATCAGCCAGCTCAACTCCACCGCATCGTTGATACAGTTGAAGCTCGCCTTCGATGAGCATGGAAGGAGATAGCACAAGCCACCTAGGCTTTAGTACAAGTATAAGGATTCCTTGAAGAGCAACACAGTACTGCATAACGAGAGAATCTTTCTCTCCAAGTAAAGTCCGATGAAGAAAAATCCCAGCTGCATAAAGAAAAGGAACAGTTGCTCGTAGAGCAACTCGAAGTTAAGGAAATGGTCAACAAAGAACTTCGCTCTGTGACAGTTGTCGAAGTAAAGGCCGAAGAGAGAGTTCCAAAGAAGGTGGTGCAACTCAAAGAAGTGATCCAATAGCTCCAGCAACGCATCACAGATATAGAATTACACACTTTACCCGAGACCCCGCAGGACGTAAGGGACCAGTGAGAAGAAACTTCCCGCAATGCAGTTGACATATTAAAATCTCTTACATTGGAATGCAAGCAGCTGAGTAACCACAATGCCCAGACATATGAAAACCTCACTAAGAACTCGGAGTTACAAACACTGGAGTTGCAGCTCCAAGAAGCGAAGAAGCATGCAGATACACTACAGGCACAACTGAAGGCCTTATCGGCTGTAGAAAGAATGAAGAGGTCTCAAGAACAACGCACAGCTCAGCAGTAGATCCATATGCTTCAAAGAAAAGTGATGGAAGTCACTCAATGGCTTAAACCTGTGCAAGATAAGGCATGCTAGTTTTTTACAGAGGTAAAAAGTCGAGGAGCAGAATTAGAACAGGTTGTCACCGCAACAAAATAGTTCCTATAAGGGCCAGTGAATGACACAGTAATCTAGGAGTTCGTCGAACAAGAGGCCACAGAAAAGCAGCAAGTCGAAGCAACTTGAGCCAATATCAAGGTGTTCGAGGCGGAATTACTCAGACCAAAGTGACTCGGGATGAGTAACAGGTGAGTGTTGGGGGCCTGTTGACCCTTGACCAAGTTTTGGGAGTTTCTTGGTCATGTTGACCTATTTTGGGACTTTGACAGCCTGTTGAAGGAGGAGTGCAGGACGAAGCGGATATCACAGGATCTCGGCCCCCTTTTGGGCCCATTTTTGGGATATGGGAATATGTAAAGGGAATGGGATGTCGACCCATGGGTTTACCCATGTGTAGGCCTATTTTGTAATATATATATATAGATGTCTAGGCCATATAGAGGTAGAGGAGAGAAGTGCATCTATGTGATGATATGCTAAGTGCTAAAGGCTAAGTGATAGTACGAATTGTAAGGGCTTTGTGTTGTAATGCAAGGAAGAAGGATCTAGCGAGCTGCACAAATATTCTGTCCTATGCGAAGAAGGGTTTTGAGGCTTCGTGATGTAACTGATTGACTGAGATAATAAAGAAGAATAATTGGTGGATGTAGCCCCAGGGTGGGGGTGAACCATGTAAACACTATGTTATGTGCTTTGTGATTTGTCTTGATGTATTCACATGTTATCTGCTAAGTG
>JZKD02S1615405.1:465109-488050 GCA_000966675.3 Picea glauca | reverse complement strand
CTCAATCAAAATTCTTTCTCTAATACTGGCTATGCTTATTCAAGTCTCTTATATGTATGGAGTCTGCAATTAAAATTACATGAAGGACAAATCTCCAACTCAACTAAAACTCTACTCTACGTGCATGAATCAAAGGACTCAACTATAACTACAAATTAATTATACGAAGACTCTTTCTTTTTTCTTGTACTGGGATTTCACAAACTCAATGAAATGTTGCCAACTAAGTATTCACTAATATCATAAAGAAGTTGAACTCGTCGTCTAGACCTCATCTTACATTACATAGGTGGAAAGAATATCCTACCTTTAGAGACAAACATTTAAGCCTCTCCCTTTATTTGAATAAATTAAATCAATTTCATAATTGAATCAATCAAGTAATTAACAACATTTCATCATTTTATTTTTCAATTTCGAAGATTGACTTAACTATAGACTTGACTATACTAAACTATGAGTTTAATAGACTAATTAGACTATGAGTTGACTCAACCGACTCAACTCTTTCCTTTGACTATTCCCTTCATGCAATACATTATTGATAAGAATTTTCATTTTTTACAATGATTCCATAAAAAGAACAAATATAAAGGTCATGACAAATTTTATAATCATATTTTGGCACCTCAATATTTCCTATTTTTGAAAAAACACCTATATCTAGAAATAATCCACATACCATAACGATCCATTCATCCCAAAAGCTAGCAAGAATTTTCCAATTCATTGACCAACTTCTCCAATGCCTTCAACATACTCTCCATGTTAGTTTACAATGAATAAAATCTGATTACATCAATCCATTACACCATTTCCAAAATCATTTATTGTGTTATGCACATTTTTATTTCCTTTTTAAAACTTATTTATATGGTCATTTTGCAATGAATGTATACACTAGACTCCTTTTGTTGTTTTTAATTTTCTGGTATATGGTAGGAAATGATGTGGAGTAGAGTACTCAGTGTGTGGAATATTTTGGAACTTGTCCCATGGGAAATAAAACCTACAAAGTTTCTTATCTGGCCATTTCAAATATAATCATTGTTTGGACATTACTTCTTCTAAAGTACATCTGAAGGAGAAATATATTACAACTAGGTTGAAACTTAGTTGGTTCTCCCTCAAACTCGATCGATGCAATAAAGCTTCTAGTTGATACATTTCTATTATCTTTGCCACAATCACGTCGATTGCATTCAATGGGTTTCCTCAACCAAGTCGATCCAACATTGTCAACTAGGGAGGTAACAATGGACTCCAATTGATAACACATTTTCACATCTAGTTTCATTTCCTTTTCCAACACATGGTGTTATTAGAACGTTATACAAATTCCCCTGCTATGAATTAGAGATTGTAATAGTTGAAATAGGGCCAGATAAATAATACTTATAGGTAAATTTTGTTCTTGAATACTCTATAGGAGGACACACCACCCTGTCCCATTTCCACAATCTAACATATCCATATCTTGTGACTTGAATACACAATCATTAAAAAAAAATAGTCATTCATGCAATTATGGTTTGGATGCTCATAAAAGCCCCTATGAAGCCCAATCCATCAAATTTGGAAATGGAAGAATTCCTTCTTCTTCAATAGAGGAGGATAAATATGTGTTCATCTCTACATTGAAATGCACTTGTTTCATTCTTGCAACTGAATCACAACAATTTCTATTACAGTTGCCCGACCTTTTCTTTTCTTCTTGAGGGAACTGGTCAATCAAACAGGTTGAGAATCTTGTGATATCATATTCACCCCCATTTAAGAGCACAATATGATACGCATTGATTTGAATAATGTTGTGTGTAATCCATGATGGTTTTTTTCCATATGAGAGAGTTGACACGCAATTGGGCCCTTGCATCATTGTGAAGAGATAAGAATTGTTGTTGCACAGTTTGGCCTTGGGAGAAAATAGAGAGTTGCAAGTAGTACCATGCCAATTGCAGGGAGAAAGAATAATTGAATAACCACTTCATAGTGACAACTCACCACACATTACATTGATCTTGGGATTTTGGAAGTTACACCAATATGCCTTATTTGTCTCTAGAAAATTCCAAACAAGATCTGCCAAGAACTGCAAATTTTTTCACCAGGAAGGGATCATGATGTAAATTATAATTATCTTCTACTTGAATTCTTGTGTATGGTCTCTTGACCAATGAAGAAACACTTTTCCTAAAGATGTATTTCTATTGACTTACACATCTAATATCTTCATGGATTTCGACTAGGGCACCATCTTTGTCAATGGATCAACTTGGCCTTAATTTGTTCACATAGGAACTATTAGTCATCTACTTTTACCAACATTCTCTTTAGTATAACAAGATCTTCTAATTATGGATTTGGTCTTCACCTTTTTCATATTTATCATACATTTCGTTCTTCAGGAAACCAATTCAAAACTTGGTTGACTTCTCGAGTTGGTTCAACTAATAGCAAAAGGAAAACAATATTTAACGATAGAATGTCCCACCCATCAAAAAGTATCCATTCAATTCTTCCTCAATAGATGGGATGAATTATGGAGTTTTCATGTTGAATTCTTGGTGGTCTCGACCAACATAGTGCACGGAAAATAGAAAATACCATACTTTTACTGATTCGACCAACCGAGCATCTATGAACAATAGACAATATTTCACTATGAACAATAGACAATATTTCACACAACATCAACATTGTTGAGCGAAAATCAATGAGCATCTACCAACATTCACGAGAAACAACCAATGAGTGTCCACCAACATCCACAAGAAGAAATCAATGTACATTCACCACCATCCACCAACAACAATCAACTGGAAATTTACAAGTCTTCTTTCTCTTCTTATCTCTCCATATTTTTCAGGTTCGTATCAACTCCATTTGTTCTTGCTATATTACAAGTCTTCTTTCTCTTCTTATATCTCCATCTTTTTCAGGTTCGTAGCAACTCCATTTTATCTTGTTATCTTACAAGTCTTCTTTCTCTTCTTATCTCTCCATCTTTTTCAGATTCGTATCAACTCCATTTGATCCTACTATCACCCACCAAATGAAGCAGAAAATGGTGTCGCTATTGTAATATTTTAGATTACATGAGCATTCAAGAAGAGATACATTAAGCACATCAAGGACACACACAACCCAACAAAGAAGAGATAATTTAGGGAAGGATATCCATCTGATTCTTTATTCCTTCTTTATGAGTATTTATACATAAGGAAATGGTTGGAGCAGTTGTACCCCCTCCAACTAATCATTTTTTAGGTGCATGTTCATGCATCATTTACTTGAATTTACATTTTACTTAGGATAATATAATGTATGATGACATTTACTTGTCCTAAAAGGCATCCCAACACATGCCTACCTTGGAATCATCACTAGGAGAACATGCCTTCCTTGGAATAATCACCAGGAGTGCATAAAGCTAGGAGGGTGAATTCATTATGCATGCATGAGTGTAATTCACTCCACATGTACATATCTAGTTAAAAATTTACTGCATGGCCAGATAGCTAAGACTAGGTAGAAGATTACTAGTGTTTCATTTAGTGCATGTCCTAAGTAAGCTCTATAAGCTCAACTATGGTGCATTAGCTCATCACATAGATTATATCTCTTGTAAATTATTTATTCATTCATTATGGAATAGATTTTTATTCATTCTCTCTTCATTCCTTTTGGTCTCAAGCTTGAAATTGTTCCTTCTTTTTGCAACTAGATTCTCTGTGCAGGTTATTCAACAATTTCACATGGTATTAGAGCACAGGAACATGTAAGGAGAATCACAAACTTTCTTTTGTAGGTTAGAAAGGATTGGAGTGCAAAAAGATAATGGATCTTTTCTCAATTATGATCCTTACCCCATACACTTATTTTGAATGGAAGCCTAAATTTTTCCTTCTCCTTAGAAGAAAAGGACCTTATCGGATTATAATGGGAACTGAAGAAGATCCTAATTCCATCATTGATAAATATCATTTTATTAACAGACCAGATAAATAAATCGAGATAATATTATTTTCAATATCTCAAGAACTACTCTTCCACACTAGATGAAGTGTGGACCACATTGGAGGGTCTATTCAAGAAACATAATGATCTTGAAGATTGCATACTTGAGAAAGCCAAGAAAAATCTTGGAGAAAATCCACCAAAAGATATAGGTAAGGGACATGCTCTAAATTCTATTTCTTCCTCACCTAATACTTGGATTTCATATTCAGGGAACATGCTATTGGATCCTTCACGGATAGATTTTTCATTGAAATAAGTGAGGAGTTCGATCAAGGTCCCCTAGATGAATTCCTGGAGAAACCTACAACAACTTCTCCACCTCTTCCTAAAGCTAATATTGAAGAGTATTATTCATGCTATATGGATCAGGTTTCAAAATACGATTTGAAGGTTCATGAGTATGTTGTTAATGATCGAGATATTATACCATGGTGGGAAAAATATATCCAATATGTCACTGGAGATCTAGTGGGTGAACCCGTTGATCCAAGGAGGAAAAGATCTTAGTTTCAGAGTGTTAGGCATTCCCTCACAACTAAAAATCCATTATTACCCATGAATTTCTATATGGTTGTTGTATGTTATCCTTAGTCCTATGCAGAGGCTACAAAAAACCATGATTGGAAAGTTGTTATGAACCACACATGGGATTTGGTTCCTCTTCTTTCTGATAAGAGAAAATGGATATATAAGGGATTCTCATTAGTGAATTCACTTCACCAAATCCATACAAACATCTACATATTCATTAAAACCTTCATCGAGTATAAATTTGCATCTTTTCAATATCTATTGGGAGTCAAGGACACAACTACATAGCAATTTCCATAGTCATAATTGTCTTTTGAGGGTGGAGGGTTGCGGGGGGGTGGGTGTTCTTCCCACTAGGTTTTCCCCTTTCATCATTTTTCAATTGTTTTCATAGATGCATTGTACATGGGTACCTAACGTGGCTTATTTATAGGACCCATTCATTGTATACGCCCTAGTTGTGCTTCACGGGGGTATTGGAGTATACATGCACATTTACCTAGTACATCATGTTTTCCTATGTTCTATAGTCCATGTATGAGGGATCACTTCATCTCACTTCATCTAATATATTATCCCTTGGATAATAATATTATTTTCCTAGACAAGTGAATACCTCTTCTTGAGTCATGCTTCAGTTATACATTAGTTGCACTAGTGGAGCCCAGTCTTGCATACCTTCTTTGGAATCATCACCAAGCCTTACATGCTAACCTTGGAATCATCACCATGAGCACATTCCTTTCTTGGAATAATCACATGGAGTGTGAATTATATGTGCATGAGGATAGGAGGGTGCATTAATTGTGCATGCATGAGTGTAATTCACTCCACTTGTGCATATCTAGTTAATTGTTGACTACATGGCCAATTAACTAAGACTAGGTGGCAAGTTACTAGTGTTTTAGTTAGTGCATGTCCTAAGTAATCTCTAGAAGCTCAACTATGGAACATTAGCTCATCACATAGTGTATATCTCTTGTAAATTATTTATTCATTCATTGTGGAATATATTTTCATTCATTCTCTCTTCATTTCTTTTCGTCCCAACCTTGAAATTATTGCTTCATTTTTCAACTAGATTCTCAGTGCAGGTCATTAAACAATTTTACATTATTGACTTGTACTTTGTTGATGGAACTCAAAATTTAATTATCTAATTGGTTTTAAATGATGAATTTTAATGGGTTTAATTAAAACATTATATGATAACATGGATGATTTATATGTTCATTGACATGACATAACTGATGTTTTCAATTCATGTGGTTTTGACACCTTAAAATGAAAATGTTAGATACATTAACTTTTGGATGCTATTGACATTTTCCCTTGTGTTCTGGGAAACCATAGGCATACATTGACATGGGAATGCATCAACATTATACTAGACTCTATATTGAGTTAGGTTACCCTAAAATTTAATATGATTAATGTTAATATTTTATTTTGATTATGGAATTATTTCAAGTATTGAATACAGTGTGTGCATACATAAGGAACATGCTTGTCGATCGATCCACATGTGGGTAATGGGTTTTTGTAGAAGTGTATGGGGTACCATCAAAGGAGGGGAAACAAAATTATTGTTTCCACCTACTAGCACCCATTTTCCATGACCTGGGTTGAAAAGATGGTGATGCTTTTACTTAGAGGTTTTGCGATGTCATGAGGGTAGGCCATGTTTTTTATTACTCATGAGGTTTGGCTGAGAGTTTCACAATAAGGTTATAACCTTTTTCATCAGTGACCATTCGCCTCTCAACAAGGGAGACAAAAGTTGTGTTAAAACATTCTCAATAGTTGCACCATTTCCCCTAGTAAGAAAATTGGATGCTTGAAGGGAATGTGAAAACATGTCACCCTTGTAATGTATTGAAAGGTGATTTTTGAAGAGCATGAATAAGCATGGAACCATCGTTATCAATTATAAATTATCAAGAATATAGTGAAATAATATTGATTAAAGAATATAAAATATGATTACCTTAGTATGAATATGTTAATTAATAAGCGAAAATTGATCATATAGTCTATGCATTTTATTTTTTAAGATAATAATAATAATAATAATAATCTATTTTCAAGGTCACGGCCAAGCCAGCACACCAAATTGGTGTATGAGACCCCCTTGTTTGTGGGACAAGGGACCCCCCTCCGCCCAACGTCCATATCAATATTTTCACATTATATACAAAAAATATAAAATTAGAGTTGTTCCTATTAGAATCCTACCTTAGGAGGAAACTAGAGCCTCTACCAACAAAGTGTTTTCATTTATGATCAAAAGGTTTAGAGTTTTCTATATAAACAATGATTTACAACTAGAAAAAAACACTATATCTATCCATATATAACTATTCATGTAAGACAAAAAGTACTATCAATCAAAGAAAACATCAGGAAATAGGAAAATGAGGACTTTCCTCTACTACCACTTCTTCCAACACATATTCCTTTACAATCTCCTCTTGAATAGTTCCATATGGATAGGGATCATTGTTTATCTCAATTGGGTTGTCTTGGGTTCCCACAGAATCAATCAATTCCTAAACTTAATGCTTACCAATCTTCTCCTTTGCCACCTAAGTGACTGAAATACCAATCCCAAAGACTTCCTTATGCACAACCTCGAATTTTCCTTCAAAGGTCCAGATGGTATGCAAGATGTCTTACTATTCCTCCTTTTTTTCTCCAGGGCCCGAGAAATCATGGCCTTGACTAACCAATAAATATTTGCAATATTGGAATACTTAGTCTCCCTAGTTTTGGAGTACCCTAAGTATATCACCCAACATTCTACTTTGTCCAAGAGTTTGGAGTCAGATATATTTTTTCTTCTGTCGGGGACTATTTTTTCCATCTCCTCTACTTGTTCTTTGGCCAAGATTAAGCAATTTTTTAGATATGAGTGCTCTACATCCCAATCCTCTTTCTTGACCCTAGATGTTTCTTGGTATTTCTTATAAGATGAGTCCTTTAGTCAATTTACCTCACCATTCCTCTTGTTTCTTTTCCCCCCTCTACCATACCCGAAAAACATCTTATCCCAATTGAAAAATCTCCAATAGAAAATCAACAACCCCTGTATCACCCCCATAAAATTGATGAGAGATAGAAAATTAAAAGGCCAAAGATTGAAGGATACAAACAAGTATTTTACCCTCCTCCCATTACTAAGCCAAAAACCATCCATAAATAAACTAACAATGTAGATTCCTAGAATGTTGAGGGTATAAAGAAAGAAGCACACCCCATACCATGCAAAGGATTTGAAATAAAACACCAGGGTTACGAACCATGCAATGCACACATAATTACTTAAAACCAAGGTGGGAGATATCCCAAGGATCACTAAGGTCCTAAGGCCATGCTTACCACTATATATAGACCACAAATATCTCCAAACCTTTGAAACATCTCATTGCTCCTAATATAGCTGACTACTCCTCTCTTCAATTAGGAAAAATGTTTTTTTTTGTCATTTTTCCACTCTTCATCAAGACTACCAAGGCATGCCTCCTCTTGGAATTCATGGATAACCACATATTTTACCACTATGCATCCTTGTATTGCAATACCATTATGCTCATAGCTAGTGGGATGAGTCTTGTACTCCCTCCCTCATCACCTCTTCACCCTACGTTTGACACCAGATCCCGAGACTTGGTTTTTTGTGCCATCAATGCAACTCGCAGTGGTGGCATAATGACATGAAAAAATGGTCATCTCCCCACCAGTGATGGAATTTGACGGGAAAATTGCACGTCACGGGCCAATTTGCCCGTCAAATATGATTAAGTTTTTTAATATCCGTCAAGATTCTTCGTAGAAACCCGCAGAACGGTTATTGAGGTTGGGAAAACTGTCAAATTTGACGTGCTTGTGGGTTTTGAAATTCCAATCGTGCTCCCCACCCATTAACACCCTATATGGGTGTATAGTATATGCATTTTAATATAAAGGGAAAATTTAATTAAATGATAGTAGTATGAATGGGCATATATATTAATTAGTATCCCATAACAAGAGAAAATGATTTAGTCGTCTTCTCCATTTTTACTTGACTTGTCCTAAAGATGGATCTTGTTTTGGACATTGTGGATTACTTTCTAGGAGATTGTGCATAAAATGAAAATAAATAAATTATTTTAATTAACTAAAACTAATTACTACTGCACCTACAAGTCAAGGAGAAGAAAGAAGAACAAGAGTTCTAATTCAAATAGAAGAGTGGGAAAAGAAAAGTGGGTTGGGATAAGTTAAATGGAGTTAATACATAATTAAAGTAGTAACTCCATGTTCACCCACTTAAATAGGAAATTAGGAGAATAAAAAGGAAACACCTAAGAGTGAAAATAGAAAATGTCGGAGTTGGGTGAGGATAATTCATTATTTTATGTTTTTAAATAAGTAATTATTTGTGCACTTATGCATGCGAGTGACACATGGGTGGTTGAATAATATGTAATTAGTAATTTAGTAAAATGCATTTTTTTTATGAATTGAACACGTGGATTAAGACAATAACCTATAAAAGGGAAGCTTGAGCTAAGAGGAAAACACTTTTTCACCCTAATGTTGGATGCTTGTTGTAATATTTGAGAAATTTCTATTGGTGATTGTTGAGAGTTTGGTCCATTAAAGAGTGTTCCGAAGTGGTAATTTTCTTTCAAATCTTAGTGGCTTCATTGTTCTCTTATTTCTATATTTGTACCTTATATACAACTCCATTGCGTCTCAGGGATCCTTGGGGAAGGAAAGTACCCATGGGAGTTGGTAGGGTGGTCAACCTATGGATTCTCAAATTATCAACAAGTTGAAACAAAGGAGGAGTTTGGTTTTCAAAACAATGAATAATCAATTCAAGAAACTCCTTAGGGTAACCCTTGTATATTTATTTATGAATAACTATTTTTTAATTGTATAAATTACAAATCATTGATTTGTTGATAGAGATAAATTTAGTTGTGTTGGTAAACATTGTAGACAAATTCAAATGTGTATTTGTACTAGTTGGTTTTCATATTACACACAAACACACACACACCCTTTACAAATAAATTGTGCCCCAAATTATTATTATTATTATTATTATAGTGAAATCACTTGCAAGAAGAAATGATGAATTGCTCATTTTCAATTTTCATATGCACTTCAAATTGTGTATTTGATTCAAATTATTATAAGTATAAAGGAAAAATAATTGATTCACCCACAAACTTGAAGAATCTACAACAATTGATGTTTTAATCTGACAAATTCATTGTAGTTGAAAATATTATTGTGGTTAACATTAGAGATTTGCATTGAATCCAAATATGCAAACTTGTAAGCCAATTTTGTTTTGGCATAATCACTCTTGTATAGTTCAAAAATATACAAGTTACCTAGAAACACTTTAATATAACTCAGGAATGAGTTAACAAACTTATTTAGAAAGAAATGGAACCATGGCATTTTGAGTTCTAATATATATTTATACTCAAAAATGTTTCCTTTGAAATTATTTCATATGTTGGTTGATATATTACGATTTTGTTGATTTAATTCATTAGGAAATTCGATTAGCATGTTGTTTTATTTTCAAATGACTTATAAAATGCCATGGATATTCCATTGGAATAGCTTGTCATGAAATATATTATAATATTTTGAAAGTTTAGATCATGACAATTATTTCCTTAGATTCCAGATTGGTTATTACTAGCTTAGTGTTTGAATTTATGAAATAAATGAAATTCAAAAATGAAAGAACAATAAAATGAACACACCATCCACACAATTGAACATAATATGTATCCTATGAAAGATGATATGGGAGAAAACCCAGATAGAAGGTGAGACATATGCTCCACTCTTTTTTCTTCATTTATGAAATTGCAAATGCAAGGAAAGGAGCACTCACTATGAAGTTTCCTGTGACTTTGTGGCCTGAATGGATGCTATGAAATATTCTTCCTACCTTTTTTATGCTCTAAAATCCAACTCTTATATTCTCTTCTCAACTATGGAACAAGTACAATACAAAAATGGAACCCTTTGTAATTTTTAAACCTTTTGCAGTAATGCAATGCACACATAGATTATTAATACATAAAAGAAAAAAAATGCAATCACACATATATACAGATATTGGAAAACCAACAACCTTTTCTACATCCACACCTCTAATTTTATTCCTCTTATTCATTGTTTACAATACAATATATATAGGATCCCGTGGCATCCAAAAAACCATGAATCCATTAACCCTATATTAGAATTCAACCATAGTTCCTTAACTAGAATTACATTACCATGGACCAAAAAAGGGTGTGCCATAAAACTGTGAGAGGTGAAAACCATACCAAGAATAAACACTTGATAGAAACCTATCAATGATTTTTCTCTTAGCAGACCTCTTTGTGCCCCATAGAGGGGGGGTTACCACCCCCATGAAACCCCCTTGCGACCCCCATTCAGTTGAAGCATGTGCAAATAATGTAGCACATATCCAACACCCTCTCTCCTCCTAGTGGCCCAACATTTAACATATCCTAATAGACATCTAGTGTTAGGGTTTTTGAATCCTCAACCCTCAATTAGTGATAAGGTTTTGGACGTTCTAGAATATTATTTAAATTCTTGATGTGGTTATCTCCAAATGTGTGAGTAATTGGGGTCGACGTGGCATCCACTCAAACCATGGTGGTCAACAAGGTAAGTCAACTTGAGGGAGGCATAACTTCCACACATGAGCTTATATTGAGGTTATTTTTACACTATTGGAAAGGAATTGATGTGTAGAATAGCCTCAAGGTGTTGTGAGATTTTACCACAAAGTTTTGACCCAAAAAAAATCCATCTAATGCCTCAAAATGGATTGGGAAGGTTTTGGACTCCAACTTTCCAAATTGGGTCCTGCCACTGAAATGGGCCCTGCAAGTCAATTCCTCTAATTTTTCCACCTAGAAAGTCCCAATATAGATGAAAAATTATATAATGATCCAATCCAGATCATCCAATTTGTTAAATTATCTGCTTCTGGTAATGTATCATCTTTATAAGAATCATAAGTTGTATTTACATCAACAAAGGGTAATACATAGACAACTTGCATAGTAAGTATATAATAATCGTTATACAGACATGTGTGTGCACACACACATCCGTGTGTGTGCGCGCACATGCATGTATCTCAATATGCATATTGCATTCATATTTTATACTTTGTTATTATCTAATAACAAATTGGAGTGAAGAATTAATTAGCTAGAGGTATTTAATAAACTAAAGTATTGATAGTGTACTTCCCAACAAATTCGACTCCAAATTGGGTGGCATGGAGAGATCACTATCCACATTGGAGATTATTTATGATAGGAATAATTTGTGGTTTTAATATTAATACATCCCTATGGTTGTAATACAAACCAAATACAAGAGAGTGCGAGAACTAAACTTTCACTTAGGGTAATGATATATTAGTAACCAAACAAATAATTGATGTTACAATTTTTTGAGTGAAGGGTATACTCCTAGTTTTATTATTCTTTGTATGATACTTTATCTTAGTATGAGAATAAAACCACCAATTGAGTACAAACAAGAGTAGCTACAAAGGGTATCAAGTCCCTGTCAATTGTGGTAGAGAAAACCAGTTTGCAACGAACAACTTGTGTAGTTAGGAAACATTTCAATAGTGTGTTATTTATTTAATAAAGTAATATTTGGAGGACCGTGCAGTTGGAGGATTTTTATATAGTTGTTCTACGAAATGGATTTTTTCATCGGAAGCTGGCAATATAAATTTACACGAATCACTATTTTTTGTTGTTCATAATCCATTTTTGAATGCAAAAATGGATTCAACCTGCTGAAAAACTCCCAAGGCACTCGGATTTTATAGAAATAATCACTTAAATCTATGAATCCAAAAATTTCTCGTTAGATTTCAAGCAAATATCCCAGAAAAAAATCTTCATTTCGTAGAATCTTTAGCCTACAACTTTTATATTTGGTCTCTATGTAATGTCATCATGGGTTCTTGGGATTTATGATATATTCATTGTCATTATATAGCTCACAAGGCTTAAATTTGTCCAAATTCCGAACCTAAATGGAATAATATATATTATATTAAGATCAAGGCACACACTAGTAGGCACATGCACAACCATGATTCCATCCAAAGAACAGGATCCTCACATGTACATTTCCATGTGAACGACGCTTAGTACAATTGATAAAGAACAATGAATGCTCGACAGGGTGTGATGCCAATGAGTGCGTGGATGGTGCCATGATTTTGGACACAATAAAAAAAAATTGGGCACAATAAACAATACCTATGTATAATGTGTCTCTAAACATACACCTTTTTTATGTTATTTTCAATGTGCAAGGCTCTCATCCTTATTCCATGGGAAATGAAACCTCCCTCCAAATGCCCACTATGACTTTCGAGTTCTAGTGGCTTCCTAGCACATTGTGTTTGACAGATTGTGGCATTTCCATATGTTGTCGCGCTTCTTTTAAGTCTGAGATTATCATTATTATTATTGCAAAAAATGTCAAGGCACTGATGAGCCCAGAGGACAAGGTCACTTGGAGTCAGGTGGGCCTCTTTGAGAGGATGGATAAACTGGGGGCCACAGTAAACCCTTCTATTCACTCGTTTTCAACTCATGTTTCGATACAGGACATTCTTGGGAAGACCACAACTCCCCCCCTAACTTTTCTTCTTCTTTGCCCGAGAACCTTCCCACTACCTTTGTCTTTCCCACTGCTTGTCATCAAAATGTCCCTCATCAAGCTAAAGGGTCACATTCCATTTTCGACATTTATACAAAGTCAAGAGGTAGGGGATCATCTAAACACCAAAGGTCTACACACTACTCACCCTCAAAGATTGGTTTTAGGAGGAAAATCTGGAAGGCAAATAGAAAGGTTTGTAAAATAGTATTAGGGACTGATATAGGGTTGGAGGATACTTGTAGGCTAGCTATGTGTGGACCGGTAGTTAGAATAGCTCACCCATACTTGCAAAAGGAGCCTCTATAGTCCTGGTTTGAAACAAATTGGCCACCCTTCGTGGGATACCTGCCTGAGATTATTTATTTGACCAAAGGATGGTTGGGCATCATTTGCAAAACTCCTGAGGATGCAGAGTTGTTATTGAGCAAGTTCTGGATTATAGGTGGGAGCAACATTATGCTAAAACGCTAGAGGGTGGTTTTTAACCCATTAACATAATACTTTCAATTTAGGCATATTTGGGTTTTATTGCCAAGGTTTCCCCTATTTCTTTGGAATGAAGGAGCGCTTCGTGCCATTGGTGAGGCATTGGGAAAGTTTATTATCATTGATCCATAGAATATGACAAACCCTTGCAGAAAAGTTGGTAAGGTTTTGGTGGCTTTGGACATTCATGGCACTCTACCTGAGGTACTGGACATTGAGTGGAGAGGCAGACATTACACAAACTCTAGACTATCTTGGCCTACCTTTTAGATGCAATAGATGTCAGTGCACTGGTCATTTGCAACGAGATTGTGATGGGAAGGGAGCATAAGAATCCTTAAAGGATACAAGTATCCAAAAAGATCTGCCTGAATATATGACAGAAGTGGACTCCTTTTACACCGAAGAAATACACTATGCTATAGATTTTTCAAGCCAGTTGGAGACCCTTCCTTCTCTCTCAGGTAAGTTAAAATGTTATTGTCCTTCCTTGTTTTAAACCCTATTTCTTTGGGAGAGAAATTCTATAGACAAATCTAATTGGTTTCATTTCTTTACTTCATCCTCCTCTGGGAACCAGGAGAAATACCTTCTACCTGAGGCAGATGGGATATAAATGGAAAAGGAACTACCTCCTTCCCTTGAAATCATATCCTCTAGAATGGTCAAACTTCCCACACCTCTTATTTCGCCTTCACAAGTCCCTCCTAGTAATATTCCCCTTCCAATACTCTCCTCTCCTTTTCAAACCCATAAACCATTGGAGACTTTGGGGTTACATCATTTTCCGCCAATTCTACAATTGACACTGCTGAAACTTTTTCCACTCCTGATTTCCCTCCCTTTATTATCAACCAACATTTTTCTCAGACTCAGCCTCCCACTCAGTAGAACTGGACAGAATCATCGATTGAAATGGGATTTAGAGAATCGGCTGAGGCGGATTCTCCCCTCAGAGACATGCTGGACTCCCTGATTCCATTCAACAAGGATTCAAACTCTTCTATAAAACTACCCACTTACTTGGGGAAAGCTATCATTGAATCTAATACTGATTCAGGAGAATCCTCTGTGTGAGTACTTGTTAGGGATAAAGAAAACGAATATGCATGGTCTTGAGGATTGGGGATTGAACTTTCTCCCATAAAGATGCGCAGTCACCATAAAAAATTGGAGGATTCTGCCAAAATTGTTGACACTCTTCCTTCTTATTCTGAAATTGGGCCGCTTAGAGAATTGAAGGCCTTGGCCCGTTCAAAATAATGTTACTTCTCTCACTAAACATTAGAGGGGTTGGGGGATCCCTCAAAAAATCCTCTTTTAGGCATCTCTTGGAACAGACTCGGCTAGAAATCATATTTTTACAAGAAACATTGGTTAATGATCAGAGAGCTCGAGATATTTTACAAGTTTTTCACCCTACTTGGGCTTCATGTGTTGTTAGCTCCTTGGGGACTTCGGGAGGATTGATTTCTTCTTGGGATCCTAGCCTTTTCAACCTAGAATATTTTCTTACTATAGGTGGTATATTATTGACAGGCCAGTGCTTTAGAACTCAAAAGAATTTGGCATTGCTCAATATCTATGGTCCTTGTACAGATAGGACACGTTTCTGGAGCTCAGTAAAAGACAGTGGTATCTTGGACAAAAAAAACTTGATTATTGTTGGTGATTTAAATTTTATCCTATCTCACTCAGAGGCCTGGGGAGGAACTTTAGGGTCAGTTTCTATTGACCATTATTTTGTTGATATCTTAACAACTAAAAGTCTGATTGATATACTTCCGTTGAAACTGGTTCCCACTTGGAGTAATGGGTGAACATGATCTTATGCAGTGGCCAGGAGATTGGACAAGTGTTTGGTCTCGGCAGAGTTATTATCAACTGTGGGTCTGCATAGGTTGTGGGTCGAATATCCTTACATTTCGGACAACGCGCCAGTACTTCTTCAGCTGGAAATCCCACCTGTGTACAATGCCTACCCCTTCAAATTCAATGCTCAATGGTTCAAGGAGACTAACTTTGTGTCCCTTTTTCATAAAATCTAGCAAGACACTAATTTCCTTTCCGAAGGGAGTAGCCAACACAAACTTTTCTAGAAACTAAAAGAATTAAAATTACAGACTAAACTATGGTATAAAGAGAAAGTGGAAAAAGACCAAACTAGATTATTGAAGCTGGAAATTGATATAAAAGAGACAACTTTAAAACTAGCTAGAGACTCAAGAAATCCGGCCACTCATAACTCTCTCAGAATTCTGGAAAATGAAAGGAATGATTTTCTTCTGGAGATTGAGGAACTTTGGCAGCTTCGCAGCAAGGCGACTTGGTTATAAAGTGGGGATAATAACATGAGTTTCTTTCACAAATTTTCCAGTAATAATAGAAACCATAAGCACATATGGGAAATAAACGCTAGAAATGGAGAAAAAATTAATGACCAACATCTCATCAAACTGGAAGCCACTCAGTATTTTAAAGATTTCTATTCGGTGCCTTTAACTCAAAACATTACTGAACAGTGCAAAATTCTAGAATTGTTCCCACAAATGCTTAGTTTGGAGGAATTGGAGGGTTTATTTATGTCTGTCACTCTGGAGGAGATAAAGAAAATTCTTCATCAATTTAAAAAGGAAAAGAGTCCAGGCCCGGATGGCTAAACTACAAAAAAATTTAGCTTCTTTATTGATCTTGTTGGAGAAGACCTATTGGCAATGGTGGAAGAAACTAGAAGATTGGGAGCAGTATCAGGTAATCTAAACTCAACTTTTCTTACACTTATTCTAAAGTCGAACAATCCTACTTCTTTTGAAGACTTTCTCCTGATATCACTATGTAACCTTTGTTATAAACTGATATAAAAAACTATCGCAAACCGCATAAAGCCTATTTTATCAAGAGCACTCTCCATAGAACAACTAGGGTTCCTTCAAGGGAGAAGGATCCATGATGCTATAGGTACAGTGCAGAGAGCTTGCATAGCATAAAAAAGAAAAAAATCCAAACCCTTATCATGAAAGTGGATCTAAGAAAGGCTTATGATTGCATTGACTAGGGGCACTTAAGACTAATTCTCCTCAAAGTGGGATTTGGGCTTCAACTGAGAGACTGGATAATGGGATGTGTCACCTCCCCATATTTCGCAGTTCTTATCAATGGCGAAGCAACCAAATTTTTAAGGAGCGGTAGAGGCTTGCGCCAAGGGTACCCTTTATCACCTCTTCTCTTTATCTTAGTCATGGAAGGACTTAGTAGATTACTAAATCATAATCTCCTTGAAGGAGCCCTTACCGGTATTCAGGTTTCAAGATTAACAAAAGTACTCCACCTACTATTTGTGGACGACGTTTTGATTATGTCAAAGGAAAACTTCAAAGAATGGAAAATTATAATGTCCATTATCAATCTCTTCTGCAAGGCATCGGGCCTATCGATAAATTCAACAAAACCAACAATCCACTTTGAAGGAATTATTGATCCTGAACTTGCACCTTTCAAGACAATCTTGCCTTTTACTTTCAACTTCCTCTCCATCGGTTTTCGCTATTTGGGATACCACTTAAAGACTGGAACTCCAAAAGCAGCTGACTGGGACTGGTTAGTAAACAAGGTATCAAAAAAGATCAGTTCGTGGTGTTATCGTTGGCTCTCATTGGGGGGTAGATTTGTTCTTGTCAAATCGGTCTTGTAAGGACAATCAGTCTACTGGATGTCCATGGAGGCTCTCCCAGCTACAGTTCTTGCTAGGATTAGAAAACTGATATTTCATTTCTTATGGAATGGCCATGACGACTCTCACCACTTCCACCTTTGTAGATGGGATTTAATATCAAGACCAAAGTGATTTGGTGGATGGGGTTTGCACGATCTCAGGATTTTTAATCAGGCTTTAAACACAAACACTTTATGGAGAGTTCTAACTCAGAAGAGTATCTGGAATCGGTTAATTGTGGACAAGTACCTATCAAAATGCTCATTCATCGACTGGTTCCACCTAGAAAAACATGGGAAAACTGCAGTGTCTAAGATGTGGTCAAGTCTGACCAAATCGGCCCATATTCTTACAAACTGGATCAGCTGGAATCCGGGCTCTGATCAAATTATTTGGATAGGTAGAGACAGGATATTGGGTCTGAGAGAAAAGGCATTCCTTTCCGAAGATCTTATCACTCACTTAACTCAGCAGAAAATATTTTTTCTATCACAAGTAGCATTGGGCCGCAGGGCCTACTCGCCGAAGGAACAGTGGAAAAAAAGCACAGATTTAATGCTCTCTGGAAAATTTTCTATTGAATGGGAAGAGTACATTACTATTCTTCAAGAAGCCGAGGTTTCTCTTTCATAACATAGGAATTCTCTAATGTGGACAGGGGGATATGCGTCTGGAAGGATCTGAGTAAAAAACTTATACTATGCAGTCTCTTCAACTCAGGATCACCAGAGGGCGCAGGGGTGGAAGGAAAATTTGTGGAAATCGAAAGTTTCGATAAAAATAAAGTTATTCCTTTGGCTGGCGGCACCAAATAGGATCTTGAACTGGGAAAACATCCAAAATAGGGGTCGGGAAGGGCCAGGTAGGTGTATATTTTGCAAAATTGATATTGAAGACATTACCCACTTGTTTCTTAACTGCAGCCTCACAAAAGAAGCATGGTCTAGATTATCAAGGCTACTAAATATCAAAAGAGTGTGGTTGGGATCCACTTTATCAGAAAGCATCGAGAAGTGGACACAGGAAAAAACTGTTTAAAAAAATATGATGGCATACACATGCTAGTATATTTGGCTGGAGTGGAACAGGGTAGATTTCGAAGAAAAAAATCCATCGGTGGGGGCAGTGGTCAAATTGATTTCAGGCACACAAAACTTTCAATTATCGAGCCAGAAATTAAAGACATTAAACTCCTACTCAATAACTCATTTGGAAGGACACTCGATGGCCTGTTTTGATGGGGCATCGGCCAATGGAGGTGAAGCTTGTGGGGTTGGCAGTGTTATTAAACACCTTGATTCTACAATGCACAGGTGGTATTTAAATTGAAGGACAGGGACCAATACAAAAGCTGAACTCTTGGGTGTTTGGGTGACTCTGCTACTCGTAAATCAGTGGAATATCTAAAGGATTCAAATTTTGGGGGATTCTAAGGTCGTGATTAATTGGTTAAATCACAAAGAGTAGCTACAGCTTGTCGACATTGAAGGCTGGAAAAAAAGAACTAAGATCTTGATTTCGTCATTCCAGGGAATCCACTTCCATCACATCTTCCAGGAATTTAATATAGAAGCCGATGAACTTTCCAAGACAACGTTACAAACTCCAAAAGACATACTTTTTTATTTTTCTTGGGAGATGGGATCGGCAGGTCCTATCTCATCATTAAACCTATTCTAGCGTTGGTAGGATGGTGGCAGAAATTCTGGGAGTTTTTAAAAAAAGTTATTTTAAAAACTTTGGATTTCTTGAGAATTTTGGGTTGAACTCTATTTATGGTATTACCAGTATCTATCATGGGGATGGTTGTCAGTAACTGTCATTTTGTATTGTGCCTATTGGTTTGATTTCAGTAATCTTCCAGCTGCTAGAAATCCTTTGTATCAAAAGGTTAATATTTATGAGATGTAAAAAATTGTATATTAATATAATTGGTGAGAATTTTCTATTGAAAAAAAAAATTATGAGCTTATCATATACTTTGTGGAAAAGCAGTTCCATCAAAATTAAAAAAATAAAGATATTAGTTATGATTTATTAATATTAGTATTGTGATGACATGGAGAATCTACTTCGATAATGCAGACCATACATAATCACAAACATTTGTGCAACTTGCTTTAAGATAAAAAAAAATTGTTGATTTAACTTTGCGTAACTTCCTTTCACTATGTTTTAAAAAAAACTCGATCTCCTATATTTAGATTAAGTACAATCATTCACTAATAATTTTATATCTCTTGGGATTCCACTTCATCTACTGATCAACAATTTTGGGATATCCTTGGTGGAAGGTGAACTTTGGTCCTTGCTTTTACTCTAAAAATGTGTACAAAGATACGTTGGCGAAGTGACGAATAGGTTTTTTTTTTTATATCAGATCCACAGAATTTTAAACAATATTTTACTGCCTTCTACTTCAGGAATAGTAAACATAAACTCCCTGGTAATTAATTGAGAAAATATTGAAGTACAATTGTTTTTTCATGAGCTTACTCTTGGGAACATGAACTAATTAAAAATAATTGTTTTATGTTATTAATGTTAATTGAGAAACAAGATGATAACAACTTGATGTTTTCGCTAGCCTAGTGGTTGGCAATTTGAAACATCTGGCATCTTCTAAACAATTTCTCAATACTTGACCTACCTGCTTATGGCCGATGATAGTTGTTGGGTGCTAGTTTTGATTCCTTCACAAGGACCATTCACCTCTGATTTTGACCTCACAACCTCTAGTTTTACCCATTTTCACCTAATTCATGGAATAATGAGCATTATACAAGGTAATAAGTTGTTATTTTGAGATTAGCTCTTAGTTTTTCTTGTGAATTGTATTAATATATATTTCTATAGAAAAATTTCCTACATTCCAGTGATTATAGGAATTAACCATGTTTTACCAATTATTACAGGAATTGGAGATTAGCATACTTTCGCTTGCTCAGAAGGGAAAATTGCACCTAGAGGAACTTCATCAACATCGAGAGATGGTGATTTACCTATTCCTCCATTCACATAGAATTCGACACCCCATTGGTCAACACATGGTCAAAATCGGAAGAAAATTACAAAAAATGTGTAGAGTTAGATGTAAATCCACCAACCTACTCATAGAATCAAGGACATGATGCTAGGAGAGGTACGTGATTCAACCAGGAAAAAGATCAAGGATTCAATACAAAGAATTGTGGAAAAGTTATGCTTAAATACTATACTGAAGATCTATGTTATTTTTCTGAAGTTATTTTTGTAAAAAGTGTGCATGTGAAAAGAACTCGAATTCCTAAAGACATGTATAAATATTACAACAACATGGGATATCAAGATAGTGAGAATATTATGATTATGAACTAGAACTATTGTAATTACTGAATTTTATTGAAGCATTAATAAAATGGATATTTTCCTTTAATTCATGAGTTAGATATTCCACACAGTTTGAGTTTTTCTTAAACAACATATTCCAGGAGGCACCCTCTAGTCTATGTTGTATTTCTATAAGTTGTTTTAGAAGTTGATTTTACTACTTGCATTCATTTCTTGTAGAGTTACATGCATTGTTTCAATTTCCTGTAGATTAAGATTTCATCTTAATTAGTTTGCAGGCAATGTTCCTTCAACTATGATGATTCACGATTGTTACATATATTGATGTTAAAGACAACAACTTGATTAATTGATCTTTCATCTACCGTTCGATACAAATAGTCATCACACAAATATACTTAGAGATTGAAGCATGTCAATAATTCCTTTCTGTCTTTATTATCAGCTCATGTCCTTATTTCAATTTTCCTTTCATTCAACATTTTAACTCACACTTAGAAACACCATTTTTGGTCTTGAATCTTGGTTAACTAAAACATAGTGCATTTTCAAGTAGACACACTTTGACAATGAATGATTTACTTCTAATATGATTAAGTCTAAGTGGTCATGACCAAAAGAACCAATTTTTGTTTGTGAGTCTGTAACTTTACTGCTTTGATGTTAATAAGAGTTCATAGGAAATTTCAAGAGTAGTTATGCACATATTGTACTTGTGTCTCATAATTTTACCTACTTGGATTGATAGAAAAGCTAAGGAATATATATCATTATAACAACCCAAAAATAGTCACACCAAGACATGGATGCATGAAAGGAGAAAAGAGAAAGGAGGAGAAAGTAGGAAAGGCCTCACCATCGTTGGGTACATAGTGGTTTATGAGTGGGATGAGGGACTCATATGCTCCAAGCTTAGAAAAGGTGCAGTTATAGTTCTTGATATGGGGTCTCATACATGTAAAGCTAGTTATGCAAGCATAGACAGTAACAAAACCATATGCACATGTAGTTTCAAATCCTATACTGGAGCCCCTAGATTTTGATCCAATTGGAGTAGAATGTGGAAAAGCACTTTATCCGTCAACAAAGAAAAGGTTAGAGGTATATGTACCATCACCGTAGAGTACCCTTCGCTCCAGGTTGAAATCAAATTTATCCATATCTACAACACATAAAAAATAAAAAAGTACATACTATCTCCAAAACAGAATGTCTATCATTAGGCATACATTTTTTTCTTTCTATTCTTCTCTTTATAGAGCTCCCGACCCCACTTCGTTCTTCTTGGTTGGATAAATTGATTTAGAGAGCACATCTTCTATCTGAATGCAATAGAGAAACTTCCCCTCCCCCCTAGCAAGAAAATATACTTGTGTCGTTCTTCTTTATTTTGTTAAGGAAAGTGCTATTAAACAAGTCACAAGCCCATTAGCCAGTAGAAGAGATATCTCACTACAACCAGGTAACTGGAATTGCAGAAAGAACAACCGTAGAGATTCAAATTACAAAAAACAAGAAGTAGTTTTTCATTTTGTATGTAGCTTAGTAGACCAATTTGTAAAGTTGGTTATGTGGGAGAAAATGCCCCAAAGGTAGTTTTTCCTTATGTATGTAGCTTAGAAAATCAACTTGTGTGCATTCAACATGGATAATCACAAGATCTTGGACCATTTTATTTCCTAATTTGTAAAGTCTATACTAGAAGCGTCCAATTCTCATGCAAGCAACATCAGAGGATAGTCGAAAATGGAGGCAATGGTAAGAATGAAGTTGAAATGGATAAGTGGATGTATGAATTTGTTGATTATTAAAGAGCAATCTAGGCATAAACCCACATACACATATGGGTTTGAACAAATCATAGATATCAATACCATATAACTAAATAAGAATGTAATTTTGTTCTCCCAATTTCTATTTAGTATTAGCACATTTAGTTTAACTTTATAATATGTATTATGAAAAATATTTTATAATTTTGGTGTTATTTAATACTTTTTATAAATGTGCAATGGAACATTATTATTATTGTTATTAAGATTCAAGTTGCTAATTATATAATATATACATGTATAAATTATCTACAAAATAAATTATATATATATATATATATATATATA
>JZKD02S1615405.1:408464-457101 GCA_000966675.3 Picea glauca | reverse complement strand
TTATAAAATATAAATTGATGTTTATTATATTTTTTATTTTTAAATGAATGGGTATTAAACTTATAAAATTTTCTAATATTATTGTTTTGATATAGTCTAAACATTCTACATTTTTATTTATTTGTAATCATTTTTTTTTACGAGTTTTGTCTAGAATTTGACACCGTATTGATTTTAAAAATCACTAATTATATTTACTTAAAATTCCTCTATTTCCACTTTATTATTAACTCAATTTTTTATACCATACCTTAAACCATGTCTCAATTTATAATGACTTGTTTTCCTTTATTTAAACATTTTGTCCCTTTTCTTAAAAAGACGGGGCTATGACGGTGCTTCTCTGTTTGTGTTCATCCAAATAATATGAACACACAAACGTCCATTGATGTTTTTAGTACGAGCATGACAATTATTTATTCTCAATAGTGCATGTGAACCTAGACGAGGGTCCATAATATGGATGAACCAAAGAAGCAATTTCCAATGGGCTGATAAGTGGATTCACACATACAGTGTTATATAGTGATGATAGAGACCTAGTACTATTGGGCGTAGGGGTTGACATTGTGATGGATTTCCTAATTATGGTCCAATTTCAGTGTATGGGTCCGGGCCTATGGACAAAATGTAAATGTAAATGTGAATTTCAATGTCAATGTCAATGATGTAATGAATATGGAATTGGATTTTGGGTATAGGAGAATTTTTTTAATTAAATACACTTTTTATAATAAAAAAAAGAATTGTTAATAATACTTATAATGAATTTAAATATTAATAAATTTACTATTAATTAAGTAATAATATTTGTTTTAATCTTATAACAAAATTCATATTACATAGTTTATATAAGATGTTTCTTCATCCTTAACTAATCAAAGTAACTTCAAAATTACCTTAAATGAAAATGATAGTTAAGGACTTACTTTTAAGATAGTTGACGAAGTCACCAAAAATGAGAGAGAAGATTAAGAGAGACAAGGCCTTTAAAATAACTCATTGATATAATCATTCTTAATTTAGAGTCAGACACCAAATTGGTGTATGAGACCTTTTTCACCCAATGATTTAATTAATAAAGTTTACGAAGAAATTTGAACTTATGATCTCTTAGGAGGAAACATACTTTCTTAACCATTAAACCCCTCTCTCTCTATATATATAATGGTTGATGGTGAAAGAACCTAAGAAGATCATAATATCTCCATGTACCAAGAATCTTCTCAAATGCATAGAATATTGAAACATGAAAACATCATCATATGTTTTCTTACCAAAATCAATAGGTAATGAAGGGAACATAGGAAAGTGTTATGTGAAATAATGTGTTTATGATAAAATGTTAAATTTGAAATTTACAAAAGTTAATATGAGTGATAAGATCTAATGTGTTTAGAGAGTATCGAGTTATGGGATTTTTTTTAGCAAGGAATCGTTCTCTTTGTTGAAATTCTATATACTAAATTTCATATCCTTATTATAAAGTCCATGATACAACCTTTTCCAAAATCATTCTCTTTGTTAAAGTTTTAAACACCAAATCTCATATCTTTATAGTAGAATCCATGATAAAAACCTTGTTGAAAATGTTGATGTTAGCCCTAACATCTCAATAGCAAGTGAAGATGAGAGCCACATCCCCTCAATTCAACATAACCCTCTCAATTCAACATAACCCTGTTTTGCTTTGAGTTGTGAGGTCATAGTGAAATATTTAATAGAAACGTAGTGAAGAAAAATATAATACAATACTATTTAATGTTTTTCATTTATAATAAGAGCCATGAGGTTCCAATGTCTCTGTTCCCTTGCTTAATAAGTTTTTTTGTTTTTTGTTTTTTAATTTTCAAACTATTATTTTAAATGTGGTACAACTTATTTTACATTTCACAAACCATTGACCATTTGTATAACTACTTGGTCATTTCATTTAACTTCCCTTAATGTTAAAACATAAGGATATGATGTAATACTTGACTATTAGCAAAAGCCTACACAGTGATTCAAGTGAAAAAGAAACATATTCTCACATTTGAATCTATTAGTTTCTCTTCCTTAGGAAAATTCATTGGGTAATGTTGCAACTAGCCATTAGGATTGTATAGAATTTTATTTCTATGCTCAAAAATATTGGAGATAAGCTTTCCTAAATATCAATAATTTTGATGAGTTAACAATTCAATAAAGTTGACATTATTACACAAAATTTGAAATTGAAATATAATGTAGATGTACACAAAACATTTTTAATTTAAAAGTACTTTTCATGATCCAACTTCATTTTTTCATACCATGGTGTTTTAAAAATTATGTGTCATACAAAATTTTAGTTGTCTAGTACAAAACATGAAATTACTACATACTATGAGCATGTGCTTGAAAAAAATACTCAGAATGTAACTTTTTTGTAAATTTGACACATATATATAGACAATAGACAATGTGTTGGCTCTTGACCAAGTTTTGAAGATCCTTGGTCACTTTTGACCCTTTTTTGGGACTTTGACAAGCTGTCGAAGGCAAAGCGCAAGTCGAAGCGGAGATCACGGGATCTCGACCCCCTTTTAGGGCTTATGTAACGGGTATGGGGATGTCAGCCCATGGGTTTACCCATGTCTAGGCCCTTTTGTAATGTATAAATAGATGTCTCGGAAATGTAAGAGGAGACAATATGTGCATATGTGTGATGTTGTGCTAAGTGCAAGTGATAGTTATAAATGCTTTGTGCATGCTGTGTTGGACACTTGAAGAGCTCAGTGCAAGTGGATGTAAGAAGCTTGTGTAGATTGTAAGAGAGATTTGTGTTGTAACCTAGCTCGAGGAAGGAGGATTTGGTGGAGTGTGCACAAATCTCCTATCCTATGCAGAGTAGGATCTTGTGGCTCTGTGCATGTAGATGATTGACAGAAGGCAATAAAGAGAAGAAGAGTTGGTGGGCGTAGCCCCAGGTTCGGGGTGAACCACACATATCCTATGTTATGGTTGCTTTGTGCATTATGGTTGTTTTATTGCTCATATGATTTATGCTTAGTACAGTAATGTATGTTTAGTTGTATCTGATACGATGGCTTAGTGCTTGGTGATGTGAATGAGTACCAAATCTGGTCTATTTTGATGTGCTTAGTGCTTGAATGTGTTGGATCTTGTTGAATACTGCATTGCTCTATAATTAGGGTTTATCTGCGCTGTAAACAAAGGCTAGATACTAAGGAATGATAACTACTAAATGCTCTGTTAAGGTATTGTAATCACATATCTGTGTCTCAGCTAGGTTGCAGACATTTGAGTCCTGCAACCACCCCTGCCTCTACCTCAGGTGAGACTTCATTTTCTTCACAGGTGTTGCCAAAAGGGCCGGTAGTTAGGGTTTTTTTGGTCCGTTGTTGAAGCGTTGAACCCTGGGTCCGCCCTTGTGCCAACAAATGGTTTCGTTGTCGGGACCTGAAACTGTGATTGTTGGGAACTGAGGAAAAGAGGAAGATCTGTGCGTAGATCTATTGCCCTAGTACGTAGTACTCAACTTGAATTGCAAAGCTCTATACTAAGAAAGGAGGCAGATCTGAAGAAAAGAGGTAAGATCTGAAAGCTTTGTGCTCTGATAAAGGTAAGAACAGTGAATTTTGTTTTATTGAAGAGATAAGATCTGAAAGCTTTGTGCTCTGTTAAAGGTAAGATAAGTGGAAATTTTTGTTTCGAAAGTATGGATCTAGGTATGTTTGGTAAACTTTGTCCTAGTCTGAAAAATAGGCACAATTAGAAGAAAGAATATTTGATATGAGTAGATCTAATAGAAATTGTGAAAGATATGTTATTCCTATGCATAGAAAGTATTTTTGGACTAACAAATGGATGTAGGATCCTAGGAAGAATTTTCTGCAGGTTAGCCACCATGATCCTAGTGCGCAGTACAAGAAAGGTTGGGGATCATTTAAGACAAAGAGAGGATTAACTCTTTGTTACAGTTGCAGAAGACCGGGACATCTTGCTAAGGCATGCCCTGGTAGAAAAACTAGTTGTCTTTGTTGTAAAGATATGGACCATGAAGTTATGGATTTCCCTAGAACGATTGCTAAGGTTGAAAGAATGAATATGAGACAAGAAAACCCTAAGGAAGACCAAGAAACTGAGACCATGGAAGAACCCCAGAAACAATCAGAGACTGTATTACTACAAATGAAAGAAACCCTAAATGACCACAAAGATATCAACTTATCATAGATCTTCAAAGAAAAAGAGTGCAAAGAAAAAAGAATAGGATACTTCGACATAGACTGTGTTATGGATGAGAAAACACAAGTGAATATCATGATAGAAAGAACTTGGGAAATTTTGGAAAAGCCTGCTATGATTCCTTCATTGGGAGGAATAGGATTATTTAGAGGAAAGATGACAACCCTATGTGGAAGACTTACCCAGACATCTATAACTGCTCATGGAACTTCGATAGAAGAAGAATTTGAGGTTGTTAAATTTATTTAGAACATCGCCCCATTTGCTATGTTACTAGGAAAAAACTAGATTGAGAAAGATCAGACCCGAAAAAAAGAAGAGGAATCTCTAGAACAGAAAAAACAATACCTAAGAGACTTCATGGCTAAGAGAATACCACACTTACTGAAAGAACAAGAAAACCAGTCGAAGCTACTGAGGACCATAAATCTAGATGTCGAAGTTGAAAGAACATAAGAAGACTTGAAACACCTGTCAGTACAGGAGAGTAGAGCACCTACCCCAGACAAAGAAGAAGTATTTCCCTTGAAACTTAGGAAAGACCACCAACATCACGATGTTACTATGCCAAGAGGAGATAAGAATCAGAATGGAAAGAGGAATACCGAGACACAGATCACAGGGAAGAAGGCTAAAAAGCTCAGCAAGAAGAAAGCAAAGTTAGAGAAGTTACAGGAAGTTCCAGAGAAGACTTCGCAGAAGGAAGGTCTCCTGAATTTGAACTTCGTCAAAATATCAGAGCAACTTAGATTGGTACTTCGCCACGACAAAGAAATATAACCGTTAGAGGCATTATGACCGTTAGATTGTCGTTTCTGAATGGTTAAAACAACAATTATGATCAGAAAGCTCGTCATCAGACCGTTGGGACCACGTCGTAATGGACAGAACTACATTAATGAAGGCTTCTTGTCCGTTGGAGGGATCTGTTACATCACTATCTACTTATTTCATCGATTGTTTATCCAAGAGAACTCATTATTTTCGAGTTGTGTTTACTGAGACTTCGCCACATGTTCCATTACATTGAGAGTTTGTTAATCAAATTGAGTTTTCCAATCTCGAGTGTGCATGTCGAACGAACTTAGCGCCGTAGAAAAGTCTGTCAAATAAGTTCTAATCGAACTTATGGCTGAGAAGGTGATGTCTGTCAGAATTCAAGATTCCTCGATGAGAGGAGTGCAAGCCTCCCCGTCGATTGCTTGCGGATCCGGACCATCCCGAGCTGCGGTTGAGAAAAGAACCAAGCATCGAGATGACTTGGAAAACGCGAAGTTAATCCCATCCATCCTTCTCGACTACATCCCACCTCTGGCCGGCATGATGAATCATCACAGTGTACCTAGGGACTTTGACTACACCCTGATTACTGCGTACCTCCCAAAGGGGATATGCATAGGCAAGCCTCAGCAGGATAAGATTCTGATGTTGAAGATCAACGACTTCAACTTGGGAGACCGCAAGAACTTTAGCATGCTCACACCTCACAGGTATTTGGCTAGAATGAAGGGGAAGAAGTCGAGGATAATCCCCCAACCATGGACTATGGACCTCGCATAGTCCACCATCCTGAAATTAATGACGATAACCCATTTTGGAAGGCACTAGGAGGTTAACGTGTGCGTTAAGATCCTATTGGCGTGCTTCTATGGTGGTTATTTTTGGCCAGATAGATGCATCACCGTCGATCTGGTGTTCATCCATCGGATCACCGGATTGAGCATGCAAGGACCAGACCCGCAAGACTTTTACCCAGGAAAGGCTGCATATTGCACCTTGGCACAGAAGATTAAAGATATCTACGTCGATGTGGAGAAGGGGAAGCGAGGCTACAAGGTAGCCTCCCTCCAGAATGGCGCAGTGATCCTCGCATGCCAGTTGATTACTGGTAAGCTAGTAAGAAAGAATAGACCCACGCAGGTCACGGGGTTTGTTGTTGACGTCGCAGGAAAATGCGTGGAGGGGCTACAAATGAACTGGGCAAGCTACTTAGTGATCCGGTTAGAACAAGACTGTCACGAAGCTCAGGATCAGGGCTATGAGTTCCACTTTAGTTGGTTGTTGATCCTCATCGTGTTTATAGCTTAGGAGATGCTAGAAGGTGTGACCTTCCCTGAAATAGAGCCATCTGAACCCTTAGCCACAAAGTTCAGATATGGGAAAACAATGGCAGTTAAACGTGGTGTTCCACACCTACTACCTGCAGTTAAAGAGGGCTATTGAAGTTGTCCCTCGTATAACATCGAACACCCTACACAGGTTCAAGCCATTTGTGAAGTTCCACGCAGACAGACATTTTATCTATATCATTGCGCGTGGAGACGAACACAAAGAAGTACTATAGAGTTACTACAAAATCACAAAGGAGGACCTAGAAGAAATCACTAAGGAATGGCCCACAGAGCTCCTTATCCCAGTTGACCCCGTAGAACTGTCCGACCCTGAACTAATCGGAAGCTTGGTGGTCACTCGTGAAGGGTACGATACACCTGGAACTAGCAGAAGGAAGAAGACATAAGAGGTACAAAAGCTGAACAATGCATCATAAGAGATTGCTTCAGAATCACCTAGCAGAGGAGGTGACGACGAAGTAGACAAAGAAGAGAACAATGGAGAAGGAGACAAGCATAAGAAAGGTGAAGTAACACCGCCATAGAATCCCCCTGATGACGCAGAGTCGTCTAACAAAAGAAATGTTTCTCCCATGAAACCCACATTGCAGAAGAAGTCAAAAGATAGTAAAACCAAGCTGCAAACTATGCTCACGCTCGATGACTTCGACTTCATCATCGCACCTATATCAGACGCCTTGGAATATCTTTTGTAGAGAAATAAAGCCAAGCAACAGACCATGTACGAAAGGATTGAAGCAGAGTTGAGAGGGATATGACAATCCCTCCACTCCAGCCGCGCAGTGTCCACTACGCCCCCACCATCAAAAGAACCAGAGTTGGGAGATGAGCCTACCCAACTCCACAGAATAGCTGATGCGACCGAAGCTCGCCTTCATCGTGCACATGAAGAAACCGAATAGGCCACAGTGGCCCTTAAGCAAGCACAAGAGGAAGTGATAGAGAAATGTTGAGTTGAGCAACAGGAAAAGGATGACCTACAAACAAAGTTTGAAGAGGAGAGAGTGCAGACCCAAAAAGAGAAGGAACAACTGCTCGTGGAGCAGGTTGGAGTAAAAGAAGCAGTCACCAGAGCACATTTCTCTGTGACGGGATTAGAGAAAAAGGAGGAAGATCCAGTGGAGCACCAAGTATCAAAGCTTGTTGAAGCCATCCAATAGCTTCGACAAAGAATAACAGATCTAGAGCTACAAACAGTACCAAGTACTCCGTAGGACGGGTGAGACCAAAGCAAAGCCACTGCCCGGAGCGCAGTTGAGAGGATTAGAGCATTAGCTTTGGAATGTAAACAACTTAGCAGTAGAAGTGCATAGACTTATGAGCGACTTATTGAGGAACTTGAACTGAAGACATTAGAGTCACAACTCCAGGAGGCAAAGCAGCAAGCAATGACAGTAAAGGCGCAGTCTAAACTCTTGTCAGCAGTTGAGTGGATGAAAAGGTCCTAGGAACAACGCACTTCTCAGCAGCAGGTCTATACCATAAAGAGAAAAGTCATGGAAGTGACTCAGAGGCTCCAACATGTCCAGGACGAAGCTTTCCAACTATTTGAGGAAATTGAAGGTCAAGGAGCAGAGCTGGAACAAGTAGTCACTGCAGTCGAACAATTCTTGAAAGAACCTGCGAACGAGGCAGTGATTCAGGAATTCGTCGAGAAGGAGGCCCTGACGAAGAAGCAGGTCAAAGCAGCTCGAGCCAAGATCGAGGATTTTGAGGCAGAGCTACCTAGATGAGAGTGACTCGGGACGAGTCACATGTGAGTGTTGGGGGCATATTGGCCCTTGACCAAGTTTTGAAGATCCTTGGTCACTTTTGACCCCTTTTTGGGACTTCGACAGGCTGTTGAAGACGGACCACAAGTCGAAGTGGAGATCGTGGGATCTTGGCCCCCTTTTTGGGATTTTTTGGTTTTGGGCTTATGTAATGGGTATGGGGATGTCGGCCCATGGGTTTACCTATGTCTAGGCCCTTTTGTAATGTATAAATAGATGTCTAGGAAATGTAAGAGGAGACAATATGTGCATATGTGTGATGTTGTGCTAAGTGCAAGTGATAGTTATAATTGCTTTGTGCATGCTATGTTGGACACTGGAAGAGCTAAGTGCAAGTATATGTAAGAATCTTGTGTAGATTGTAAGAGGGATTTGTGTTGTAACCTAGCTCAACGAAGGAGGATCTGGCAGAGTGTGCGCAGATCTCTTGTCCTATGCGAAGTAGGATCATGTGGCTCTGTGCATGTAGATGATTGACAGAAGGCAATAAAGAGAAGAAGAGTTGGTGGACATAGCCCCAGGTTGGGGGTGAACCACGTATATCCTGTGTTATGGTTGCTTTGTGCATTATGGTTGTTTTATTGTTCATATGATTTATGCTTAATACAATAATGTATGTTTAGTTGCATCTGATACGATATCTTAGTGCTTGGTGATGTGAATGAGTACCAGATCTGGTCTATTTTGATGTGCTTAGTGCTTGAATGTGTTGGATCTTGTTGAATACTGCGCTGCTTTGTAATCAAGGGTTTATATGTGCTGTAAACAAAGGCTAGATACTAAGGAATGATAACTGTTAAATGCTCTGTTAAGGTATTGCAATCATAGATCTGTGTCCCAGCTAAGTTGCAGACATCTGAGTCCTGCAACCACCCCTGCCTCTACCTCGGGTGAGACTTCATCTACTTAACAGGTGTTGCTGAAAGCGTCGTTAGTTAGGGTTTTGTTGGTGCGTTGTTGAAGCGTTGAACCCTGGGTCTGCCCTTGTGCCATAAAATGGTTCTGTTGTCGGGACCTGAAACTGTGATTGTTGGGAACTGAGGAAAAGAGGAAGCTATGTGAGTAGATATATTTCCCTAATACACAGTACTCTACTTGACTTGCAAAGCTCTGTACTAAGAAAGGAGGCATATCTGAAGAAAAGAGGTAAGATCTAAAAGCTTTGTGCTCTGATAAAGGTAAGAACAGTGAAATTTTTTTATTGAAGAGATAAGATCTGAAAGCTTTGTTCTCTGTTAAAGGTAAGAAAAGTGGAAATTTTTGTTTCAAAAGTATGGATCTAGGTATGTTTGATAAATTTGGTCCTAGTCTAAAAAATAGGGCACAGTTAGAAGAAAGAAGATTTGATATGAGTAGATATGATATAAATTGTGAAATATATGTTATTCCTATGCATAGAAAGGATTTTTGGACTAACAAATGGATGTAGGATCCTAGGAAGAATTTTCTACAGGTTAGCCACCATGATCCTAGTGCGCAGTACAAGAAATGTTGGGGATCATTTAAGCAAAAGAGAGGATTAACTCTTTGTTACAGTTGCATAAGACTGGGACATCTTGCTAAGGCATGCCCTGGTAGAAAACCTAGTTGTATTTGTTGTAAAGCTATGGACCATGAAGTTCTGAATTGCCCTAGAATGATTGCTAAGGTTGAAAGAATAAATATGAGACAAGAAAACCCCGAGGAAGACCAAGAAACTGAGACCATGGAAGAACCCCAGAAATAATCAGAGACTGTATTACTACAAATGAAAGAAACCCTGAATGACCACAAAGATATCAACTTATCAGAGATCTTCAAAGAAAAAGAGTGCATAGAAACAAGAATAGGAGACTTCGACATAGACTGTGTTCTGGATGAGGAAACACAAGTGAATATCATGACAGAAAAAACTTGGGAAATTTTGGGAAAGCCTGCTATGATTCCTTCATTGGGAGGAGTAGGATTATTTAGAGGAAAGCTAACAACCCTATGTGGAAGACTTACCCAGACATCTATGACTGCTCATGGAACTTCGATAGAGGAATAATTTGAGGTTGTTAAATTTATTTAGAACAACGCCCCATTTGCTATGTTACTAGGAAAAACCTGGATTGAGAAAGATCAAACCAGAAGAAAAAAAGAGGAAGCTCTAGAACAGAAAAAGAAATACCTAAGAGACTTCATGGCTAAGAGAATATCACACTTACTAAAAGAACAAGAAAACCAGTCGAAAAAACTGAGGACCAGAAATCTGGATGTTGAAGTTGAAAGAAAACAAGAAGACTTGAAACACCTGTCTGTACAAGAGAGTAGAGAACCTACCCCAGACAGAGAAGAAGTATTTCCCTTGAACCTTAGGAAAGACCACCAACATCGCGAAGTTACTATGCCAAGAGGAGATAAGAATCAGAATGGAAAGAGGAATACCAAGACGCAGATCACAGTGAATAAGGCTAAAAATCTCAGCAAGAAGAAAGAAAAGTTAGAGAAGTTACAGGAAGTTCCAGAGAAGACTTCGCAGAAGGAAGGTCTAAAGAATTCGAACCTCGCTGGAATATCAGAGAAACTCAAATTGGCACTTCACCATGGCGGAGAAATATAACTGTTAGAGGCATTATGATCATTAGATTGTCGTTCCCTAATGGTTAAAACAACAGTTATGATCAGAAAGCTCGCCATCAGACCATTGGGACTACGTCGTAGCGGACAGAACTGCATTGATGAAGGCTTATTGTCTGTTGGAGGGATCCGTTACATCACTGCCAACTTATTCTGTTGACTGTTGCATTGAGAACACTTTCGTGAATTGTATCCAAGAGAACTCATTATTGCCGTGTTTCGTTTACTGAGACTTCACCACCTGTTCCATTGCATTGAGCATTTGTTAATCAACCTATTTTTTTCGATATTGAGCATGCATGTCAGACAAACTCAGCACCGTATAAAAGTCTGTTGAAGAAGTTCTAATCGAACTTATGGTTGAGAAGGTGATGTCTGTCGAAATTCAAGCTTCATCGACGAGAGGAGTGCAATCCTCCTCGTCGACTGCTCCCAGATCTGGACCATCCAGAGCTGCGGCCGAGAAAAGAACCAAGCATCGAGATGACTTGGAAAATGTGAATTTAATCCCATCCATCATGCCTGACTACATCCCACCTCTGGCCCGCGCGATGAATCGTGACAGTGTCCCCAGGGACTTCGACTACACCCTAATTACTGCGTACCTACAAAAGGGGATACGTATAGGCAAGCCTCAACAAGATAAGATTCTGACGTTGAAGATCAATGACTTCAACTTGGGAGACCACAAGAACTTTAGCATGCTCGCACCTCACAGGTATTTGACTAGAATGAAGGGGAAGAAGTCGAGGATAATCCCCCAACCATGGACCATGGACCTTGCGCAGTCCACCATCCTGAATGTAATGAAGATACCTCATTTTGGAAGGCACCAGGAGGTTAACATGTGCGTTAAGATCCTGATGTCGAGATTCCATGGCGATTATTTGTGGCTAGATAGATGCATCACCGTCAATCCAGCACTGATCCATCAGATCACCAAATTGAGCATGCAGGGACTAGATCTGCAAGACTTTTACCCAAGAAAGGCCGCAAACTGCACCCTGGCGCAGAATATTAAATATATATATGATGATGTGGAGAAGGGGAAGAGAGGCTACAAGGTAGCCTCCTTCTAGAATGGCGCAGTGCACCTCGCTTTCTAGTTGATTACTGGTAAGCTAGCAAGAAATAATAGACCCACGTAGGTCATGGGGTTTGTTGTTGAACTCGCAGGAAAATGCATGGAGGGGCTACAAATGAATAGGGCAAGATACTTAGTGAACCATTTAGAACAATACTGCTGCGAAGTTTAGTATCAGGGCTATGAGTTCCACTTTAGTTGGATGTTGATCCTCATCGCGTTCATAGCTTGGGAGATGTCGAAAGGTGTGACCTTCCCTGAAATAGAGCCATATGAACCCTTAGCCGCGAAGTTCACCACGCTCTGGTATTCGAGTGATATGGGAAAACAATGGCAGTCAAATGCGGTGTTACACACATAATACCTGCAGTTAAAGAGGGCTATTGAGGTTGTCCCTCGTATAACGTCGAACACACTGCACAGGTTCATGCCATTTGTGAAGTTCCACGTAGACAAACATTTTATCTATATCACTATGTGTGGAGACAAATACAAAGAAGTACTACAGAGTTACTACAAACTCACAGAGGAGGACCTAGCAGAAATAACTAAGGAATGTCCTGCAAAGGTCCTTATCCCGGTTGACCCCGCAGAACTGTCCAACCCTGAACTAATCGGAAGCTTGGTGGTCACTCGCGAAGGGTACGATACACCTGGAACTAGCAGAAGGAAGAAGACAGAAGAGGTATAGAAGCTGAACAGTGCATCAGAAGAGACTACTTTAGAATCACCTAGAGGAGGAGGTGATGATGAAGTAAACAAAGAAGAGAACAATGGAGAAGAAGACAAGCAGAAGTAAGGCAAAGTAACACTGCCACATAATCCCCCTGATGACACAGAACCGTCTAACAAAAGAAAGGTTTCTCCCATGAAACCCACATTGCGGAAGAATTCAAAAGCTAGGAAGACCAAGCTGCAGACTATGCTCACGCTCGATGACTTCGACTTCATCATCGCACCTATATCAGATGCCTCGGAAGATATTTTGCAAAGAAATGAAGCCAAGCAAGAGACCATGTACGAAAGGCTTGAAGCAGAGCTGAGAGGGGTATGACAAGCCATCCACTCCAACTGCGCAGTGTCCACTGCGCCCCCACCATCAAAAGAACTAGAGTTGGGAGATGAGCCTACCCAACTCTGCAGAATAGATGATGCGACCGAAGCTCACCTTTGTCGCGCACATGAAGAAAAAGAACAGGGCACAATGGCCCTTAAGCAAGCTCAAGAGGAAGTGATAGAGCAATGTCGAGTTGTGCAACAAGAAAAGGATGACCTACAAACAAATTTTGAAGAGGAGAGAGCGCAAATCCGAAAAGAGAATGAACAACTACTCGTGGAGGAGGTTGGAGTAAAAGAAGAAGTCAACAAAGAACTTCGCTCTATGATGGGCTTAGAAAAAAAGGAGGAAGACCCAATGGAGCACCAAGTAGCAAAGCTTGCTGAAGCCATCCAACAACTTCAACAGAGAATAACAGATCTAGAGCTACAAACAGTACCAAGTACTCCGCAGGACGTGCGTGACCAAAGAGAAGCCACTGTGCGGAGCGCAGTTGAGAGGATTAGAGCATTAGCTTTGGAATGTAAACAACTTAGCAGTAGAAGTGCACAGACTTATGAGTGACTTACTGAGGACCCTGAACTGAAGACATTGGAGTCACAGCTCTAGGAGGCAAAGCAGCAAGCAACGACAGTACAGGCGCAGTTGAAACTCCTGTCAGCAGTTGAGAGGATGAAAAGGTCCCTAGAATAGCACACTTCTTAGCAGTAGGTCCATACCATACAGAGAAAAGTCATGGAATTTACTCAGAGGCTCCAACCAGTCTAGGACGAAGCTTTCCAACTGTTTGAGGAAATTGAAGGCTGAGAGTAGAGCTGGAACAAGTAGTCACTGTAGTTGAACAACGCTTGGAAGAACCCGTGAACGAGGCAGTTATTCAGGAATTCTTCAAGCAGGAGGCCCTGTCAAAGAAGCAGGTCGAAGCAGCTCGAGCCAGGCTCGAGGATTTTGAGGTGGAGCTACCCAGATCATAGTGACTCGGGACGGGTCACAGGTGAGTGTTGGGGGTTTGTTGGCCCTTGACCAAGTTTTGAAGATCCTTGGTCACTTTTGACCCTTTTTTGGGACTTCGATAGGCTGTCGAAGGCGGAGAGTAAGTCGAAGTGGAGATCGCGGGATCTCGGCCCCCTTTTATGGATTTTTCAGTTTTGGGCTTATGTAACGGGTATGGGGATGTCGGCCCATGGGTTTACCCATGATGTCTAGGCAATGTAAGAGGAGACAATATGTGCATATGTGTGATGTTGTGCTAAGTGCAAGTGATAGTTATAAATGCTTTGTGCATGCTGTGTTGGACACTAGCAGAGCTAAGTGCAAGTGTATGTAAGAAGCTTTTGTAGATTGTAAGAGGGCTTTGTGTTGTAACCTAGCTCGAGGAAGGAGGATCTGGTGGAGTGCGCATAGATCTCCTGTCCTATGTGGAGTAGGATCTTGTGGCTTTGTGCATGTAGATGATTGACAGAAGGAAATAAAGAGAAGAAGAGTTGGTGGACGTAGCCCCAGGTTGGGGCTGAACCACGCATATCTTGTGTTATGGTTGCTTTATTGCTCATATGATTTATGCTTAGTACAGTAATGTATGTTTAGTTGTATCGGATATGATAGCTTAGTGCTTGGTGATGTGAATGAGTATCGGATATGGTCTATTTTGATGTGCTTAGTGCTTGAATGTGTTGGATCTTGTTGAATACTATGTTGCTCTATAATTAGGGTTTATTTGCGCTGTAAACAAAGGCTAGATACTAAGGAATGATAACTGCTAAATGCTCTGTTAAGGTATTGTAATCACATATCTATGTCCCAGCTAGGTTGCAGACATTTGAGTCCTGCAACCACCCCTGCCTCTACCTCAGGTGAGAATTCATCGGCTTCGTAGGTGTTGCTGAAAGGGACGATAGTTAGGGTTTTGTTGGTGCGTTGTTGAAGCATTGAACCCTGGGTCTACCCCTCTGCTAGAACAATGAATAAGACAAAATATTTAGATTCACTGCCATCTAAAATTTAGATTCACTACCATCTAAAATTTTCTTCCTAATAAAACACACCATATTCCTAAAAGGGGATTTATAAATGACACAACAAAAAAACTGACATAATGCACAACAAGACAACATAATATAACTATAATGAATATACTACATTTGAAAATGCTATTATTACATTTTTTACTACGAAACCTTATTCTCAGAGGTTTCTCACCCATTATAACATAGGATTATAATGTTAAATATACTATAGAAAACATAATTTCTAACTTCTCCATTTGGTCTATTTCAAATAAAAATGTCACTTCTCTTAAAAAAAAATCGACGAAAAAAACAAGATTTACTACTTTCATCACTCCTTTTCTATCCAATTTTATTTTGTGGTGTATATTCTTCTGAATTTAAATTACCATACGTATCCTTATCACAAAAGGCACAATCTCATATATCTTTTCTCTCATGCAATAATCAACCAAGCATTTAGAAAATATCTTTTCTCTACAATAATCAACCAAGCATTTAGAAAAAAAAATTATTAGGCAAATTTGCATGCATTATCCAAGACGCAAGGTTGACTGTATGATTGGTAGAATACATGAAATGCATCATTGACAGTATCATGATGTAAAATCAATTTTTAATTACTATTGGTTAATAAAATTAGCATATTTGTTACCCTACGTAAACACTTGTAAGAACAGTACAAAGAAAACACAGAAGGAAGACAAGACCAATTTTATGGGTTGAATGATAAGAAAGAATGATATGTTTATATAAATATTTCAAGCCTTGGAAATATATAAGCTTGCACAAAATAAAAAATAATATCATTTGATCATGTGATAAACACTATTTAAATTAAGTCTTTGCATAGGTTGTGTCTTAGAATGTGTTGTTATATTTTAATAACTGACAACAAACATTATCATAATCACCTACTAATAGGAAGATAACGCCTTATTATTCTTTCACCACTAAACCAAACCAAACTTCCTCATTGTGAAATAGAGAGTTCAAAAAATAAACATCATGGTTAGGTTGTAACACTCTGTTTTCCCAGTATGTAAACATATGTCTAAATGTCACCATGAGTTATGGCTAGTATATTTAATGTTTTGGACCACGATGAACATTTAAAATGATAAAATGAATTTTGATGATAATGAAAAGAAATTGCTAATGGGTGGAGCACTTACAAAGGAAATGATTCCATGAGAGGGAAATGGTGAGGAAATTTCCTTTCCAATTTAATTTTAAAGAAAACCCATATTTCCCATCTTCCTAGAATTTTAATTAATGAAAGAAGTTGGTAGTTGAACTGCCAGCTTCCCATAATTATGGGAAAGAATGRGGGGATGTAYCAGAAGTGACTTGCCTCARAAGTATGGGCAGAAAAGTACCCATCTRGAGACTTCTGAAATGAACTCTAATTTGTGGAAAATTGACCCACAAAATTAGAGAGGTTAGAGGGTCGTATGAGAACCACACAAAATTGAGAAGATAATGWTCATTAAAACACTTCTCATTCATAAAAAAAAAAAGAGGGAATTCAAGTTCTCTGGATTYTGAGTGAGAAATAGCAAGTAAGAATCTCTAAAGAAAGCTGACAAACAGGGCTACAAACTTTGRGTATTTAGTTGYGCAAGCTAACTATTGTGACTCCCTAATTCAAGAGAAACCCCCCTTTCTTGGTGGAATTGGAGATATATCTTGTTAATTTCTATTGATGAAGGAGAGTAGCCTTCATCTTTATACCTATGTTATTGAGTGAGAATTTTCCCTCATGGAATCATCTTTTATGTAGGGGGTGTCTGGTTGCAAGGATAGAGAAATGATAGCTATTCCTATTGTTGGTTGGAAAGAGGCTCACCCATCAGTAGTTTCCAATCTATCTTAAATTCTCGAAAAAAAAAATTAGTATTTTTATATTCCATGAAAAGTTTCGTAATGCTATGGAATTTGGATTTTAGTTATATGAAGAGATTGATATTTTGTTTAGATGGTGAAATTGTTGCTCCATGTTCTTGGTTGATTGTAAAATATGAAATAAGTCTTGGAAAATACATCATGTTGATTTCCTTCTAACTATCCCTATAAAAGGTTGTAGTAAGTAATTATTTGAAAATCTGAGTAAGAACAGAGTGTTGGTTGGGTATTTGCATCCCATTTGTATGAATAGATATCATGTGTTATTAGTGAAGATTGAGCTATTAAAGTATTCCTAGAGCATCTGAAGATAAGAATGTTTAATTTCTATATTATGAATGTTTCTCCCTATATTATTGAAGTTATAGATCAGTTCTGGGAGGTGACCTATCTCTGGTAAAAGATCAATGCTTACAACCTTATTGGAAGGTCTATTTGAATTCTAAATAATCTGTGGAAGCATGGGTAAAAGCCCTTAAATTTCAACCATCATGATAAGCTAGTTAAGGGGGAGTCCTGGAATGAAATATTGACCATATTTTTTGGGGTTATAAGTCTAGGCTATCTAGTTGAGATGATAGGGTATTTAACATGAGAAATGTGTGGAATAAAATGAAATCAAGAATTATGTGTCTTTTATTTAATTTATGCCTTATTAAGACATTGTAAGAATATAATTCGTACCTTGATTTACTCAGTAAAACCATGTCCAAAGGTAAACACTTGAAATGGTGGATTTTCCCTAAATATTAGTAAAGATTTGCATGATTTTAGGTGGGTAGTAAGTCCATGTAAAAACATAATTTTTACTATGTGAAATTTTATCCCCAAGAGATTTTATTCTATAGAAAGAAAATAAATAAATATATTTGTTTATATATTTTAATATGTTTCTTTAGAGAAAATTACTTGGTGAAGGAAGGCTAGTAACTCCTTTTTTTTTTCAAATTTACCATTTATTGTCTTAATAAGTTGAATATTAAGAGGAGCAAGTCTTATATTAAAAACCATGAAATTATCTCCTGGGAACGTGAGCAAAGAAGCTAAAATTTTTTCCTTTTCTGGGAAAACAAATAATTTTGCGAAGTTTACCAGTCATAAGAATTCACACTATACAAAGGTCAACTCTGTAATTCTAGGGAGATCTCAATTAGTGTATTTTTGTTTTATCTATTTTCAAAATCCTAGAATTATTTTTCCTTCCCCTCAATATTATAATAATATTAAACCCATTGGGCTATTGGGCACCATGATATTGAGATTTCAAGGTGCGCATGAAAGTGATGTACCTGGGGGCTGATATATTATAATATTAAACCCACTAAGCTATTAGACATCGAGTGATTGATATTTGAATGTGTGTGATCTAGATTTAGGAGCAGAACGAAACTGATTAACAAACTGAATACAATGAACACAAAGATATAAAGAACAACACAAATACCCAATGAACAATATCTTCTATTAAATAAATGAAATAGGATGAAACTGTAAAACTGCAGAACTGAAACACTTGCTCAAATGGTGGTAGCTATCTTTGAGAAGAGATGTGGCTGCTACGCGCATCCTTCTGAGAAAAATGATTACAATGAGGCTCTAGCGGCCTTTTTGATATTACTCATGACTGCAAAAACCCTAGACATCCAAAAACCTAACCCTAGAAGGTAAAACGCCAAAAGTCATGTGGGCCCCTGTGGGTAAGTTGGTACCTCAACTTCTCAGGGTCATAACTTTTGCATATGACCTCCATTTTAGGAGTGTGATAGCCCATTGGAAATGTCTTTTAGATAACTACACATTCCTCCATCAAACTCTGACTCTATCTATAGTTTAATTGTGGCGAGCCAAGAAAACATTGTTTAGGGATCCAAAATGGCCCTAGAAGTACAACAAGATGTGATGACATGAAAACATACAAAATAAGCCAGTTGGATTAGGTGAGAGGCCACCAGTATCCACCTGGAATATGTGCAGGGCTTCAAACAACCCCAAAAGTGTGGAACCCACAATTACAAAGAATTACAGAAGAACGTGTTGAACTAAAAAACTGACAAGAGGAGCCAGTTGGAATAGGTGTGTGACCACCAATATCCACCTAGATATTGGTGGATATTGCTGAAATAAAAAAATTAGTAGTCATGCATCTCGAATAGTTCTCTAGGAACTTCAAAAAAATATACAAATGTCCTTGAAATTTTTTATAATATTCAAGAAAGTAAAATGTGTTTTTCCAAATGGACTGGGATGGGGCTCCCATGGATGATAAAATAAAATTCAAACCTAGAAGGAAGAAAGGAAAAATAGTTAGAAATTGGTCTTAGGTTTTCCCAGATCATGAAATAGATAAGACTGGAGGATTACTAACTGAGAGGAAAAGGAAAGGAATGTTAAATGGAATAGATGCTTGACATACTATGATGGAAAAGTTCTCTCTCTCTTTTGTTACTGGGGTCTTCCTTTATATAATTTGAGCTTCAGACCTTCTTTGAGATAATTGTTTTTGAGTAGTTATTCGGGGTTAATGATCCATTACAACAATTTATTGAGCCATTATTTGATGTACTCCTTCATTGGTGGGATGATGATATCTTTCTTAACCCTAAACAAGAATATATCCTCCTCTATTTCTTCAAATCCTGTGTGGAGTTGATAAATTGATGATAAGTGAACCTCATTAAAGAGCGAGATATTTACTTTATATTGTCTCTATGTTACCTCCTTTACCTCGTGAATAGGAACCAATAATCATGCCACAAATGACTTCTTGATTATCGTGTAAAGTGCATGCCTCAAGAGAATCATTTGTGTGGATTTTTGGGAATGTGGAGGTGCGGGAGTGTGGAAGTGCATTGGTGAAGGAGTGTGGAGATGCAAAGATGCAAGAGTAGGGAAGAAGAAAATATGTGAGTTCTTCACACTAAAGAGTTAAAATAGACTAAGTATTGGGTATTGCATGTGGAATTTGACTAGTGCGCACTGCGGGGAAAGATTTTGTGCATAGTGTGGGGACATGGTGATAGTGAAAAGAATATTTGCTTGAGTTATAGAATCCCACACACATCAAAGAAATGGCTAAGCATAAAGGTTTTTGGAAGATGGTGGAAGATGAAGGTGTTTGTATGATTTAGATTTCAGAATTAATCCTTGACCTTTTCATTGCATAGATTCGGCATGTGATAATTTGTCTTTACATGATGTATACTTGATAGTAACCAAGATTTTGATATAATATGTATTTATACTAGGGAATTCTCTTCATTGGTGGTAAATCAATGGAGACAAAAAAGAAGCAACTTAAGGATTATTTTAAAATGTTTGGAGATGTCCTATAAGTAGGGATTAACACGAATTATAATGGATAGGAATTTGTAATTGTTGTTTTTGTAGATCCAATTTGATAAACATGGTGGTGTTTGAAAAACAAAACATTGATGGACAAACGGTAAGTTGCAAGGTTGGTGGTCAAATGGTAAGTAGGAAAAAGAAGATATTTGTTAATGGATTAGCACCTCTTGCTACTGAGAATGACCTTAAAAAATATTTTAAGTAGTTTTGCACAACTACATATGTGATTTTAAAGTATGATCATGTAGCTAAAATACCTCAGGGATTGGCCTTCATCATATAGGACTCAAAAGATGTTGTGGATGTAGTTTTACAAAATCCCTTTATTGACATCAATGCATAAACAATACAAGTTAAGTAATCAATATTGTAGTTGATCTAGTCTTGAAATATGGTTCCTATGGTAGTTGGTAATCATCCTTATTCATTTTGGTGTTGGTGCATTTTCTAAAATCATATCAGTGTTCTATAGTTAGGATGTGAACTTTGATATCTAAGCAAGGAGAGGTGGAGACTTGTTGGTGGGATTCAACAAATATTTTGAATTGAGATATTTGGTTCTTTACTAGCCCAAGCTTATCGGAGGCTAGTATATTTACTTCAACAATTATAGCTAGAACTTGGTCAGTTAATTCTTTAACTAATTGCTTCAAAGTGAGTTGTTTGTTTTTCGCAATAGGGACAAACAACCTAAATGAGGTTTGTTCTTCTAATTCTGAAAACTTTATTGGAGGAGAATTAAGTTTCTTCTAGTCAAAGGATTCTTTCAATTCTTGGACTGTAGACTGGATGGTTTCTAGTTTGTCCATGATTTTTTCAAATTGTTCTTTGAATAGAGATTGGTTATGCTCAATGGTTTCTAAATCATCATGTATACCATTAAAGTGAGCTTTTGTTTGCAAAATATCTTGAGTGATATCATCAAGATTTTGTGCTAAACACACAGATTGATAGTTTGAGTAATTATGCATACGAATCAATTCAGAGGACTTTTCAGCATCAATCTTCCTGTATTGTACAAAGTCTAGATGTGCAACAAGAGTGTTATTCTTGAATGTAGGAGTGAAATTTCCCGGACCTAGATTTCTCGGAGGAAGAGATGAATATTTCTCTTTGTCAGCGCTAATTCATCATGTTAATCTGACGGGCAGTTGAGATCTGTAGGCACTTGGGACAGTTGGAGTGTTGTCCATTGTGTTCATTGTTTGAACGGAATGTTCTGAAAGAAGAAGAAGAAGATTCAGATGGTTTTCTTGAAGACTGAGCAGGGATACATGATTTACAAAATTTACACTTCGTAGATCTGGTTTGATGATATAACAAATGATCATCCAATTCTGAATGTCCAGAGACAGGAACATAAAGAGGATGTCTAGGTGAAGCAGTAGATGAAGATACATTTGATGAGAAAGAATTTATTCTCTCTATCTTACTTCTTTGGGATCTACCAACTTTTAATACTTGGTTTCCAGTATGGTTTTGTTGTACTATCAGCTGGTGGGTTTCAGATGAGTGGAACTTTGGTTGGAGTGGTTGATAATCAGTCTTCCATTCATTTGGGGGAGTAAGCTGAGAGAATCTAAGTGTTAATGGAGTAACATTTCCTGGGCTAACCACCAAACTTTCCGAGGTAGAGTGTTTAATGAGGTTAGGATTTAAGGCAATCATAGTAGTGGAAACAAATTGGAGAAAAGTAGTGGTATGCAACTGAGCGATCTCATATGGATTAATCATGTCAAAACTAGAAAATTGAATATAAGCTTGAAGAAGAGTATAAATAAATGGGTCAGTAAGGGAGACCTGAAATCTTGGTAGGACGAAGGACCACACGGGACCATTGTAGAGGGGAGATTGGAAGCCTCCAATCATTGCATCAGAAAATTAATTATGTCTAGAACTTATGACACAACACAAGGCAGATGTATTTAAACCAGGGTGGACTAAAGGATTTATACCGAATTGGATTAATCCAAGATGAACATATTTGTATCCATTCTCTAGCCCCCAATCAATATTGGCGTGTTGAATCATAGGGATCTGATAAACATTTTGACCTAAGGACAAGGGCACATTTGTGGAAGAATACCTTATTAAGGTGGTAGCACGAAATTTGAACATAGGTAAGTCATAGATTTTAGAAGGTTCTATCTCGGGCATAGTACAGTTTGCATTTGGTTCATATTCCTGTGCTATAAGCCTAGTATTATATAAAGGATCAGACGAACTTGAACCTAAAATCATTTTGAACCATGAAGATTTTTTGAATTTTGCATCTGAATACAAATCATAATGACTATTGGGTCTGCGAGAATCCTTATAGTATTACTGCAACTTTTGGCGAAATAATATGAATGCAGGGAAGTAAAATCAATAGAAGGTAAGATTCAACTTACGATGGGAAAGAGAGATTACACAACACTACTCGCCTTCGTTGGATTGAATAAAGTTGTTCTTTCGTCTCACAAAAACGACTGGAAACCATACACAAGTAAAATCACGTCTCTGTCTTCAACATTTACACATCTCACATTCTATAATTCCCAAAGAGATGGCTCATACATGATAGAATCCGCACTTGAAAAATAGACCAGTAAAATGGAATAATTTTATTGCTTCATATAGATAGTACACACGCATGGCTTTGATACCAAATTCTAGGGTATCATTACTCCAGAATGATTACAATCGAGATTAATGTTTTTCTTTCACAAGATCCCGAAGGCGAGTGAAGAGGATACACACTACTCAGATACAAGACTTACAAACTAGAACTAGACTCTTACAAACTAGAACCAAACTCTTTCTCCTGTCATTCCCGATGATCTGAATGAAGAGCCAAAGGCTTTATTTATACTAATGTTAGAAGGTTTCCGTTCATATTTTACGGGAAACTATCGGTCTTAAAATTAGATTCCTTCAAGTGGATTGGGTAGCTGGTGGACGCTAGTTGTTATCTCATCCCTTAGAGGCTCAACCATATGGGGACCCATTCCAACTTTTATGGAAAGACACGAGATTCTAAACAACTCAAATCAAACACAAAGTGGAGTTCAACTAGAACCCACAAAATAGTTGGGACACCACTATCGGCCCGATAGACAAGAATCTAACTATTACAAAATATCTTTAAGTGCATGGGTCCATCATGCTTCCATTCTATTGATTATATTATGAATGTCTATAGAATCAAAATAATCTACGCTATCATCATTATCATTGTCATAGTTGATGTGACTAGACGGAGGTGACCCAAAATGGTCAAAGAAAGGTGGAAGACCATTGAAGCATTTGTAGAAGGGGGACCCTTGCATAGAAGGAATAAAATCCCTATCAGGTACACAAAGATCACCGTAGAATTTACTTGATATTGTATATATTGGAGGATCAGGAGGCTATGTCTTATCTTCAAGTAGATCACTGCCTTGAAAGGATAGATTAAATACAAACCGTCCATTATAATGAGCAGCTTCTTCAACTTATGATCGTAACCAAACTTTAAATGAGTCTTTCACGGTTCCAAAGAAGGTTACGTCCCTAGGGAAATATTTCCATAGAAGGGTGAGAAACCAACCAGACCACCATGCCTGGTTCTGAGTAAAAGTATCGCATTCAAAAAGGAACCAACATGAGCCTGCATATTTTACATGTTGGAATATGGCACAGTAGTCTGTATAGTTTAGGAATGAACTATAAACATAGATATATCTCTGGCCTTGCATGGGTCCTCTAGGGATTGTTCCACTGAACATATTAGAAATTTAAACAAAATAACTATTATTTGGGATACAATGGTTGTAGGTTTGTACCCATCTTTCCAAAATATCTTTACAAACAGGGTTGGATTTTATACATTGTTCCAAGCAATCAAAACAATAATAAAATGTACAGTTATTACATATTAGGACCCAACGATAACCAGGAGGGGTTGTTGGTGCAATGTATGAACTTGATGCCATAATATTTATTTCTCTGATTTGATTAGGGGATGCTTCTCTTGTTAGAAAATCAACAATGCAGTTATCTTTACCTGGCTTATATTGAATATCAAAATCAAAACCATCAAGCCAGAGACTCCATCTTAGAATTCTGTTATTTCCATGTTCCAAGAGACGTTGGTTAGAAAGCATGCTTTCCATATGCTTTAAATCGGTTCTAACTGTGAAATGAACAGGTTTTAGAAAGAGCCGAAATTGCTTAATTCTGTTTTTAATTGCAAGAATTTCTTTGTGGGAGGAAGGATATTTGCTTTCTGGTTCTGTAAAACAGGTTGAGGTATACATGCAAAATTCTTTTTTTTGCGGACTACTTTTCTGTAACAAAACTGATGCCCAAGTTTCATTAGAAGCATCTATTTCTATGATCAAAGGTAGTGATACATCAGGTAGATGCAGACTGGGAAGATCTTGGATCTTCTGCTTGATAAGTTGGACTGCCTTAGTCATACTGGAATTCCATGGTAGTGTTATTTTTAGTCTTTTCTGTAGAATCCTTACATCCTTAGCTTGATTGTCATAGAACTAATGGATGTAGTTGAGACTACCTAGAAATCTTTGTAATTGATTTGTATCCATAATTTCATCAGGAAATTCAGATAATGCTTTTAGTACATGATCCTGTAATTCTATGCAGCCTTGAGATATAATTAATCCTAGATACTCAATCTTTGTTTTTGCCCAACATAGCTTGGTTTTACTAAGAACTAGACCATGCTTGGACAAATGATCATAAACAATTCTCAGATGTGTTATGTGGGATTTAATATCCAAAGAACAAATTAACAAGTCATCGATATATACAATAACAAAGGATAAGTTGCTGAAAATGTCATCCATTCTTTTCTGAAATTCAGAGGGAGCATTCTTCAACCCAAAAGGCATTAACTTCCATTGGAGTTGTCCATGAGGGACAATAAATGCAGTCTTGTACCTGTCTTGAGGAGTTATTCCTATTTTCCAAAATCCACTCTTGAGATCAAACTTACTGAATACATTGCATTTGCCTATTTTGGAAAATAGCATATCTTTAGATGGAAGAGGAAATCTTATTGGTAATAAAGCAACATTCAAAGCTCTGTAGTTAATTACCATCCTAGGTTTTCCTCTTTTCTTCTTCCTATGCTTATTCACATAAAATGCAGGGCAAGCCCAAGTGCTTCGGCTAGGCTCAATTTGTTTTCTCTGCAATAATTCAACAATTTCTTTTTGGCAATATTCTATTTCTGTTGGAGACATGTTGTTAGCAGAAGCCTTTTGAGGCCTGGCAGTATAGTCTTCTTTATAGGGAAGATCAACAAAATACTGCTCCCTAGTCCAAAATGCATTAGGATAGTCAGAAGTACAATCTTTTTCAATCTTTTCTTTGATTTCCTTTATGGCTTGAAGACCAATGTTATCAACATTGTTTACTATCTTCTGTATTTTGGAAAGCTTTTCTGCAGACCTTTCTACCCGAGGCAAAGGTTTTACTGATCTGATATTTACTTCAAAGGAGGATTTACTAGGGACTGAAATGGATTTATTGAGATTTGTGAACTGTACAAAATTTTCTCCAACAGTAAATAGAAAGCATCTATTTACAAAATCTTGTCCTAGAAGGACATTTGCTCCTGTGTCAAAGCAATAAAGATTTACAGGAACTTTGACTCCTTTTATTATGATGGGAAAATCCAGAGAAAAGGACTAGATCCTTATTTCAGTCTTGTTGACAACTCTAAATATTATATTCACTGGCTGCCAGAAATAGGAAGGCATAGTCCCATACTTTGCACAAGAATTCATTGCACCTGTATCTAGTTGAGCGTCTAGTGAATAGATATTATAACCAAACACTTTTATGTCAACTGTAATGACCAATCTATCCTAGAAACCATTAATATTATTAAATAAGCTTGGTTTTGGAGCTTGAGCTTGGGTAGATTTCTGAGAGTACAAGGTATCTGAGGTTTCTGTCAATTCCTTTTCAAACAACTCGTCCTTATGTTTCTTGAGAAAGCTCAATTCTTCTTTTTCAAGCTTTGCAGTTTTCCAAATTTCTTTGATCAGTAATTCCTTTTCTTTGATAGAACTTTCTTATGAGTTGATCGTCTTGTCTATAGTGGCTTCAGTGGTAAACTCCGATTCTTCTTCTTCTTCTTCTACATCATTTATAACTTTTACAAGGTGCTTATTTGCATAGGATTTTCTTTGATGTAGGAAATTTGGCTCAACATTATGGATAAAAGATCGGGGTGTTTTTGGCTGAGTTTTGCTAGGTGCGAATGTAGAATCAGGGGTGAGTAATATTGTAAATTCACCACGCTTGGTTGCTAGAGAAAAGTAATATGTGAATCAATTGTTTGAAGTTGAGCACAAAGACGGTTGGCGACTTGGAATTGACCAGGGGTCAACTGAGAAAGACGGTGTTGGACACTAGTCTTGCGCTAGAGAAGTGAAGGAAGATGTTCAAGATTAGTCATCATCTTGAGATCTAGGAAATTGAGATTGAGTGACGAATGGGAAGAGTCAGAAGAGTATCTAGGAGAATCGGGTTGTAGTGGAGTTTCAGACTCAGTTTCTGTAAGGGATAGGTATTTACCTTCTGAACAACAAGAAACTAAATCCCAATCAGTTGGATCATATCCTGTAGTAAATAGATCCATTATTTTGTTTTGAAATTTAGACTTCTATCGCAGAGGACACTGAGAAGCCCAGTGGCCAGGTTGTTTACAGATAAAACACTTTGTGTTTTTGGATTGGGTAGGCTTCGTCCTTCATTTAAAACAAGTTTTTCAGGGAAATGGTTTATGATTACTAAATTTCTCGGGGAATATGTTCTTGAAAGATTTGGATTTCTTTTTACACTTAAAACATCCACAATTTGATTTGCGTGATGTTTTCTTTTCGTGGGGCTGCTTACAACCAAAATGGTATGTTTCTGCAAAGATATCACAGACACCAGCATCAAAACCAAGCTGTTTTTTAACAGACTTATTAGTTTTACTTCTTAGGCATTCCTTTTGAAGGGTAGTTGTGATGTGTTCGTGTAGACCTGCTAAAGAAATATCTTCCATATCAACATCAAGTTGTTCAAGCCTTTCTCTAACTAGATCTGGTATCTTTCCAGGCATGGCTGAAAGATATTTCCTGAGATATGCTACATTGTGTAGGTCTGGACTTCTATAGAGGAGATCTTTCATTGTGCAGAGAAACTCTGGGAGTTGACTGATGTGGCATAACTTTTGGCTCATAAACATATCAACATAATGTGTAGCGTCAATGTTTTTATTGCCATAGAATTCATGAATGACTGCTTTAGTTAATTCATCAATGGGTTTTTCATCATTCATAATTATAAGCTTATGCTCTTCAGGAATTCTATCCCACTAGAGTCCCAAATTACTAGTGAATCCCCATGTTAGCCTAAGGGATAATTCATTCCAAGCAACACGATTGCGATATAGCAATTTGTGGGTTTTCTCCCAAGCATATCATTTCTGAAAAATGATGATCATTTCATTTCGTGACCGACAATTGATGTTAGTCACAGGTGTTGGATATATATTCTCTTTGCTAAAACTAGAATGTTCTTCAGAGTTAGCAGGATCAAAAGGAACCTTTTTGCTTGATCCATATTTAGTATTGCACCATTTTTCCCAAGCGGTTTGGAAAGGATTTCCTCCTGAATCTTGATCAGAAGACCTAGGCATGTTAGATCCTTCTCCTTCTTCAATAACTTTGATATCTAAGCAAGGAGAGGTGGAGACTTGTTGTTTGGATTCAACAGATATTTTGAACTGAGATATTTGGTTCTTTACTAGACCAAGCTTATCGGAGGCTAGTATATTTACTTCAACAATTCTAGCTAGAACTGGGTCAGTTAGTTCTTTAACTAATTGCTTCAAAGTGAGTTGTTTGTTTTTCACAGTAGGGCCGAACAACCTAAATGAGGTTTGTTCTTCTAATTCTGAAAACTTTATTGGAGGAGAATTAAGTTTCTTCTGGTCAAAGGATTCTTTCAATTCTTGGACTGCAGACTGGATGGTTTCTAGCTTGTCCATGATTTTTTCAAATTGTTCTTTGAATAGATATTGGTTATGCTCAATGGTTTCTAAATCAACATGTATACCATTAAAGTGAGCTTTTGTTTGTAGGATATCTTGAGCGATATCATCAAGATTTTGTGCTAAACACACAGATTGATAGTTTGAGTAATTCTGCATATGAATCAATTCAGAGGACTTTTCAGCATCAATCTTCCTGTATTGTACAAAGTCTAGATCTACAACAAGAGTGTTATTCTTGAATGTAGGAGTGAAATTTCCCGGACCTAGATTTCTCTGAAGAAGAGATGAAGATTTATCTTTGTCAGCTTTGGGCAATGGATAATTCATCATGTTAATCTGACGGGGAGTTGAGATCTGTAGGCACTCAGGACAATTAGAGTGTTGTCCATTGTGTTCATTGTTTGAACATAATATTCTGAAAGAAGCAGAAGAAGATTCATATGGTTTCCTTGAATACTGAGCAGGGATACATGCTTTACAAAATTTACACTTCGTAGATCTGGTTTGATGATATAACAAATGATCATCCAAATCTGAATGTCCAGAGACAGGAACATAAAGAGGATGTCTAGGTGAAGCAGTAGATGAAGATACATTTAATGAGAAAGAATTTCTTCTCTCTATCTTACTGCTTTGGGATCTACCAATTTTTAAGACTTGGTTGCCAATATGGTTTTGTTGTACTATCAACTGTTGGGTTTCAGATGAGTGGAACTTTGGTTGGAGTGGTTGATAATCAACCTTCCATTCATCTGGGGGAGTAAGTTGAGAGAATCCAAGTGTTAATGGAGTAACATTTCCCAGGCCAACCACCATGCTTTCAGAGGTAGCGCGTTTAATGAGGTTAGGATTTAAGGCAGGCATAGTAGTGGAAACAAATCGAAGACAAGTAGTGGTATGCAACTGAGCGATCTTAGATGGATTAATCATGTCAAAACAAAAAATTGAATATAAGCCTGAAGAAGAGTATAAATAAATGGATGAGTGAGGGAGACCTGAAATCTTGGTAGGACGGAGGACCACACGGGACCATTGTGGAGGGGAGATTGAAAGCCTCCAATAATTGCATCAGAAAATTGATTATGTGTAGAATCTATGACACAACACAAGGCTAATGTATTTAAACCAGGGCGGACTAAAGGATTTATACCGAATTGGATTAATCCAAGATGAACATATTTGTATCCATTCTCTAGCCCCCAATCAATATCGACCTGTTGAATCATAGGGATATGATAAACATTTTGACCTAAGGACAAGGGCACATTTGTGGAACAATACCTTATTAAGGTGGTAGCACGAAATTTGAACATAGGTAAGTCATAGATTTTAGAAGGTTCTATCTCGGGCATAGTCCAGTTTGCATTTGGTTCATATTCATGTGCTATAACCCTAGTATTATATAAAGGATCAAACAAACTTGAACCTAAAATCCTTTTGAACCATGAAGATTTTTTGAATTTTGCATCCGAAGACAAATCATAATGACTATTGGGTCTACGAGAATCAATATAATATTACTGCAACTTTTGGCGAAATAGTACGAATGCAGGGAAGTAAAATCAACAGAAGGTAAGATTCAACTTACGATGGGAAAGAGACAATACACAACCCTGCTCGCCTTCCTTGGCTTGAATAAAGCTATTCTTCCGTCTCACAGCAATGGCTGGAAACCATACATAAATAAAATCACATCTCTGTCTTCAACATTTACACATCTCGCATTCTATAATTGATAGAATCCACACTCGAAAAATAGACCAATAAAATGGAATAATTTTATTACTTCAAATACATAGTACACATGCATGGCTCTGAAATATTAATTTTTTTAATATAAAATATCTAATTATATAATATTTTTTTAATGTAATTAAATTGTAGTTTATTTAAATGGTGTTTTGGAAAGGGATTAAAATATTGACAAATTCCACACGTATACATAAACAATAAAACCATGGAAAAGATATAGGGAAACAAAAGAATTACTTGACATTGGATGCCCATTAAAGGTTTAGCATCAATAATTGCAAGTACAATTATTATTGAAATTTTAGCTATCAAAGTTACATTTAATTGAAAGCGACAACCATTATCTCATATAAATAAAATAACATATTTTGAAAATTTATTTGAAGGTGACCACCATTATATTATATAAATAAATTAACAAGTTTTGAATAAGTGGCTGAAAGTATGACTTTTAACCTATGAATATGATTGTTCGTTTGAGAACTTTGTAATTGTGGTCGACGGAAATCATGTTTTCTAATTATATTTTATATTCTAGCATATCTAAACATATTATTAAATTTTTAAATTGAATGTGTTGGAACTTCAAGAGTTTCGATTAAAATTTTTAAAAAATTGTTTATATTTTAAAAAATGTGGAATTTTTTTTTTCGATTGAATTTTTAATGAAATTATTTATATTTTCAAAAACTGTTGAAAAATTGTTGTTTGTGGAAATTTTGAAAAAATGAGATTAAAAGGGAATAAATTGAGTTCAGTTGCTTTAGATCAACTAAAGGATGAAAAATGTTTTAATATTTCAAATAGGATAAGAGCATTGGTTTTAATTTGATTAGAAATGATTTATAACTAAAAGTGATAAGTATTATATGTGATTGTTTGGAATAAATTTGGATTATTAGCTCTGAATTTATTTGGCAACTATCTATTAATTGTGGAGTTTAAAGTCATTGTTAAAAATGGTGTTGTCTAATATTTCATTCATTTTCCTCAATAAATAAGAAAGTTATTTTCTTTTTATATGCATAAGTCTTTTCTTTCATAGTAAAAATTGAATCTTCATTAACTATGGTTGACGAGATGATGAACCTTTTAATTTCATGGAAGGAAAAATATGGTGCTATGGTCCACATCATATCATTTCCAACTTCGATGCTTTATATTAGTTTTTCCTTATATATTCATTATGAAGATGCAAAGGTAGAAAGATTTGTAAACAAAGACAATTGGATAGAAGTGCAGGTGGTTTTATAGGCACATAATGTCTTGAAAAATATAAAGCAAAGCGTGAAAAATGAATTAGCTAGAGAAAGATAGGAGTCAACTCAAGTTATATCAATTGCTTGGACGATCAAGACGTACAATAAGAGAAGTAATGAGTTCAATTACATTAATAGAAATGAATTCAGTAAGTGGAATGATAGCAAACGAAATGGACTATCTTATTGAAACTCCAAAAAAATAATAATCACTTAGAAAAAATACAAAGGTTGATGACCCAATGGAGTAAAATGTGATAGAACTAGTACCATAAATAATGAGGCTAGATTCAAGGTTCAAGGTATGAATCAAATGAAGAATTAAAAAAGAAAAGAAAAAGGAAATATGTAAGTGGACCAATTCTTGAAAGGTCCATTATTTCAATCACTTAGATTCTAGCCACAAGTGAATCCACTCGTATATTTGTAGTTTTTGTATCTTAGAAAGGCATTGCCATGTTTATTGAAATGGTTTTAAGCAAGAATTTATTCAGATATTCTAAAGAGAAACTGTTTTCTCATATAAGTTAGGAAGGATTAACACCCTCTAGTCTCTTAATTGCATTATATTATGAGAAAGGGACACTTGGCATGGATATTTTGTAGCCAAAATTCCACAAGACTAAAAGAGAAATTAAGTCTCGTGAATTTGAGACTACTGAAGTGAGTATCGATCTAAATAAGATTCATATAGGGGATAAGATTGAATAGAACAAGACAACTAGGAAAATGGTATCTAGAGATTTGATAGAGGCAACAATTAATGTCAACAAATTGACAACGCTAATGAGTAAATTGGAAAATCAGATTAAACAAAAGAGGATTGTAAATAGGGTATGACCTGTAAATATCCATGATTTAGGAGAGAAGTTAATTACTCTTGGACAATATCCCAATGATAAAATTGGAGTGGAATCTTTATTCAAAGAAAGAAATAAGGAAATCCAATTCCTAAAAGGGAAATTGAGAATACAAGCATAAAAAAATGTTCATGCTAAGGATTTAATTGAAGTATGAAAAGAAAAAGAGAAATCAAGTGATCAAGTAGAAAAGATCACAAAGAAAAACGTTAGATTAGGGTAGATAATTGACAAAACAAATGGGGAGAAAGAAGAAACTTCATCGGCTAACTTGAATTTAATCACAACTATTCTTGGAGTTGAAATTATTAAAGAAGGATCTGCAATAAAGAAAGTAGTTAGCCTCAAAATTCAATTTTATGTGGCTTAGAAAGAATTGGGAGCAACATAAACAAATAATCAATGGAATTCTACAAACATAACATAGTTAAAGGAACATTTGGAAAAGAGGAATTTAATAATTGATGAATTTCATTAAAATATAGCTAACAAGTACAAGATCATACTTGAAGGAAAAAAAAAAATCGAAAAGTTAATGAAGTCCTTGGAAGATGTTGAAAAACAATATGGAGAAAAGTGTTTAATTTGGGATCAAATTTTATTAATAACAAAAAATATGAGAGGTCATTGTGATGTGGTTCAAGAAACTGAGATTCTAGAGTGCAAGGTACAAAACAAAATTATTAAAGCTTGGGAACATTTAGGAGACCAAGATCAAGTGACATATACAGAATAATTAAGTTCCTAAACAACATAAATCAAGATGAACCGAAAATAAGTCTGATTATGGAAGCTCAAAAGAAATGCAATGAACTTAAACAAATTGCTCAAAAATTCACAAATTGGTTTACTTCAACATTTGAATTAGGATTTCCTCCTCCATGGAAAATTGACACATGGTTTTTTAGTGTTGAAGGATACAATGAATCTTTAATTATATAAAAAAACAATATTGATTAGTTTGAAGATGTCACCCTATTAGAGAAAAGTTGATCTTTGATAAGTTTTCTATTGATTTCAAATTGTTAAGTATTATCATCAATTTGTATCAAAATTTGAGGCTTGTGTCCTTACCTCTATACTAATTTTGATATTGTTGCAAGAAAGATGATAGATTTTAAATATCTAGAAGGAAACAAATGTAGTCAAATAACTAAGTTGAGAAGCAATGATCCATAAAAAATGTAAGTGCCCCAAGTTGCCTCCACATTAACAACACACTCCTTGTCATGAGGTCTGTATTTAATGAACATGTGACATAGCATCTCTGTTTGTGGGATATTAAAGAATACCCCTAATTTCACTAGATATTGATAAATACCTCCCCAAATCCTTTTTTAAAACCCCCCTCCCAATACATTTTTCCAATAAAAAAACCATATTTTTACTAAATATCCCTTATTTTTACCAAATACCCTTTTTATCCTTCTCAATATCTATAAACCACCACTTACCCTACATGCCCCCCATACCTACAATGTATTGACTCTATTTTTCATAATTTAAAAAACCCCTTTATGAATGAACTTAATAAAATATTAGTTCTTGCAAATGAAAAAAATAAATATATAACTAGATAAATAGATCACAATTATTTTACACATAAAAAAAGAAAAGGATATTTGCTTTCCAAAAAGTTCAAGTTAAACTCTATACTATTTTTAAAAACCATTATAAAAAAAATGGTTAGGACACAAGAATATAAAAAGAAAAGAAATTAAAGAATAAGTTATTCACAATCAAACTTAATAGAGAACTTGCTTGTGACAACCATTTAGGTCTTCGTGCTTTTAGATTTCTGATGATTCAAAGTTCTTATTTCAAAGGATTCATCCATTGTTTATGCTTTTAGATTTCTGATTTTTCAGAGATTTAATAAAAAAAATCTTTGTCTAACTTTATTTTAGATTCTGTATCAAAAGATTTTTCAGAGATTTAATGTAAAAAAATTGTTTGTGTTTATCATAATTTTGATATATGAAAGATAACTTGTGAGGTTGTTGACATGTTGAATCTTGCACTTATGGTTGATAATGTTAAATCCTAAGTTAGTAAAATCTTTTATTTCATGTTTATTGCTATATTATGATGGAATAAAAGATGATTATGAATATGCATGTAAGCTTTTTTTTAGGTTAGTGTTTGTAATGGTATTCTCCGTGTTCATTTTCTTTCATTTAAGTATTTATGGTCAAGCGATTTCACTGGTAAAGTCTACGGAGGTATACATACCCTACCCCCCTTGGATTTGAACTTGTGATCTTTTAAGAAGAAACACATGTTCTTAACCATTAAGTCCACTCAAGTTGTAAATATATTCTCATTCTATAAATTAAAACTCATACTTTTTATATACAAATTTTATTTAAAATCTTGTTTTATTGCAAAATTCAATTCTTCTTCAATTTTATTAAAAAGAATCTAAATAAAAAATAAGATTCATATTTGAGGATTACCCCTTTGAGTAGTGGAGGATTATTTTTAAGTTATTAATTTGTTCTAGAAACATTAATTAATTTATATATATATTTAAAGATATTTAAACCTTACATATTAATTAATTTATATATATATTTAAAGATATTTAAACCTTACATATTACTTGGTTTGGAAAAAATCTTTCAATTTAAAAATATAGTTAATGTTTAATATTTTTATTTAATTACTTTTTTATTTTTTTAAATAAATTAAATATAAAATCATAAAACTTTCTCATTAAATCAATACTTCTATCCGCTTAGAATTCCTCTATTTGTATAGAATTCTTGCTTCTATTGTTATAGGATACTTTAACCCTTGTTACTTAGTTTATAATGATTTTTTTCTTTATTTACATTGTTGCATTGTTTCCTTGTTGTTTTGTATTTCTATATTTTTTAAACTTTTGACATTTGAATATTTAAATTGATTGTTAACCATTCTAAAATTCATTCAATTCAATAGATCTTGTACACTACAGTTTTTGAGTGTTTTTAGTCTCAATTAAATAAAATCGAGAATAAAATTATCCTTGCATCTATTATTTACAAAATGATAATAATTCATGGAGGTTAGATATTTAAATTTTTTTTATTAATAACTTTTTGAAGCTTAACTATTTGAAATCATTTTTATTTAATTATTAATTTTGAATTATTAAAAAAATATAAATAATACTTATGATAAAACAAGTAATAATTTATATAGAACTTTATTTTTTAAACTATTTTCATTTAAATAATAATTTTGATTTTTTATTAATATAAAAATTGACATCACATAAATAATAACCATGATTAATTAATAATAATTAAAATATATATTTTTTAATTTTTTATTTTTTAAAGAATACAAATCACATATATCATATTTACCCCTAATTGAATATCAACCCATTAATGATATCCTATTTACACCTAATTAAGTATCAACCTATTGAAATAGGGTTCTAAGGACATCCTCTCGTGGAACTTCCACCACTTTCAATGGAAGACTGGGTCGAACCAGGGATTTTGAACCACATTTTTGGCGGGATTCTACAGTTTGATCGAGTGCTCTTCCCCTAGAGTTTTTAGCGAGGTTTTGTTATGGAGTCGATCTATGTGAGTCAGTGTTTACCGATAGTTTTCTAGCTACCTTTGCTTCTTACTGATCATTCCTCTTTCCAAGAGTTGCCAGGGTAGTTTTTGTTTCTAGTTTAGGGGGTGTTATGGCGGGTGGTTCGTTTATTCTTACCCACCACCATTCTTTATTTACCCTCTCGGAAACTGTATTTCCTTCTCCTTTTCCGGGTTATTAACTATTACTATTTATGACGTTTGTTGTTTAGCTGAAATGTGGCTAGTCGTCTTTAATCTTTTGAATCCTTTCTTTTATTCCTTTCTACCTTGATAGCCGGGTTGATTTTGGCACCTTGATCTTTGGGTTTATTTTATAGTGATCCTTAGGTGGCTCGACTATGGCCCTTCATCGGCCGGAAAACCTAAGTGATGACGTGAGCGAGTTAATGAACAAGGCAGATGAGATTTTATGGCAGGAGGCAGGTCTTATCAAAAACATTGTTTCCTCGGAAGCGCTTTCACCTGAGTTTTCTTCTGCTCTGAAGATTTTTGATTATGAAGAGTGTCGACTTAGTGGAGCTTCTAGAGTACCACTCTTTTCCCCTATTGTTCTACTTGGCTTCACGAAGGTGCCAAAGGTTCGTTCCGAGTTTAATCCACGGTCGGGGTTTCGTGGCGGTGTCCCTTTTGGGTCGCAGAAGGTGCCTAAAAAGTTGTTTGAACTTTGGAAGAGTCGTAGGCAGTGGTCTTCAAATAAGGTGGTAAAACAAATGGTGCTCAGGTTGGATGTGGGCCTAGAAGATACATGCAGGTTGGCCCTTTGCGAACTGGTGGGGAGATTCGCCTATGGAAACATGTGTAAAGAGAAGCTTATGGCTTGGAAGGAAAGGGTTTGGGTGCCTGTTTTAGGTTATAATCCTGAACTTATTTATCTCACTAAAGGCTGGTTGGGTTTCATTTGTCGATCACCAAAGGATGTTGAGCTTCTTTTAAAGAGAAGATGGGTGAATGGCGGTAGTAGCCTTATGCTAAAAAAGTGGCGTGTGGCTTTCGACCTTGAGACTGAATTTTTCTCCTATTGTCACTTCTGGATACTTCTACTCAACCTGCCTCTTTATCTCTGGAATGAGGGGGATATAAAGGCCATTGGTTATGCTCTAGGAAGGTTCATTATGTTAGACAAAGCAACACTCAATGCGACCACGAGGAAAGTGGGCAGAATTTTGGTCGAGATGGACATTATCCATGGTATTCCATAAACTTTAGAGATTGACTCGTGAGGTAGATGTTTCTTACAACGTCTATATTATTTAGGTATTTTGTTTCGATGTAGCCCGTGTCATAGTACTGGCCATATGAGGAGAGATTGTAAAGGTATGGAGGCGGCGGATGCAGTTTCGGTTGGTTTTGAAGCTGCATCTGAGTACATTGATTTATCTATAGACACTGGTTTCTATGGGAGCAGCTCAATTTCTTGGTCACAAGACCCAGAAGACTTAGACTCTTTTTCAACTTTATCTGGTAAGTTAAAACTTCACTGTCCGGTTTTATTTTCTTCTCTTTCTTCGTGGGAAAAGGAAGCTCTTAACTCCTCAGAGTGGTTAGAAAAAGCTACATCCAATGATAGTTTTACTTCTCTCGCTGGTAAGGGGGATCCTTCTCTGATTGCACAGCCTTCTAAGGGCTGCGTATCTCCTTCCCCATCTCCATCTACTGAACCATAGGTCCCACTGTCTCTGGTTATTGTTAGTCAGCCAATGTTTGTTCCCTGTCTGCCTCCTCATAGTCAAAACTCGTTGCCTTTGGGTCCTATTCTGTCAGGACCTTCGTTGGAGGCTTTTAAAACCCAGGACGGTTCACCTTCCTCTCTTCCTTGCTACCGAGAACCAAATGAGGAGGAGCCTTCTCTTTCGTCTGTTCTTGATTCCTTAATACCTTTTATTCGGGATCAAAATTCCTCTATCCAGCTTCCTGTCTTTCTTGGCAATTGTTTTATTACACCTAGTGTGGGCGATGCAGAAGCTAGTTGTTCGTGTTCCTTAGATGATAAGGGAGGGAAGGTATTTTCTTGGTCCAGAGGCCTGGGCCTTGAATATTCGCTTGTTAAGACTATGAGGGCCCAAAAGAAATCTTATGTTGAGTCACAAGTTACTATCCCAAGCACATCCACTGATTGTGGGACACTTAGAGCATTGAAATCCCTGGCACAGGCTAAGTAATGATTTTGATCTCTCTTAATCTAAGGGGGACCAGAGGCACCCTCAAATTGGCCTCAGTCCGCAGCATTCTAGAAAAAACTCATCTTGAGATTGTTCTTTTTCAGGAAACTTTGGTACATGCAGATAAGGCTAGGGCCTTTATCCATTCTCTTCAATCAACATGGTTATGTTGTGTTGTTAATTCAGTTGGAAATTTGGGTGGCTTATTGGCTTCTTGGGATCCAAATTTCTTTGACTTGGTTATGTTTCTAACTTGCGGTGGCATCTTATTGTCAGGGATCTGTCTTGCTACTAGAAGGAAATTCTCTATTTTAAATGTTTACGAACCTTGTGTGGAGCAGAAAACCTTCTGGGAGCGCTTGGGTAGCTCGGGATTGCTGGCTCAAAAAAATTTAATTCTAGCCGGGGACCTCAATTTGACGCTATCCTTAGGTGAAATTTGGGGAGGCACTAGTTCCTTGGGTTCGTTGGCTTGCTTTTCGAAAGTTTCTTTCAAAGTAACAGACTTATTGATATCGTTCCGAGGAAGTTGGTTCCCACCTGGAGGAATAATCGTTATGGAATAGAGTATATTTCTAAAAGGTTAGATAGAAATTTCATTTCTGAAGATCTTTTGGTTTCAGTTGGTATCTACAGGTCTTGGGTGTAGTACCCTTTTATATCATACCATGCTCCTATTATCCTCCAAATGGAGTTACCTCCTCTTTTTAAGGCTTATTTATTTAAATTGAATCCTCTTTGGATTTTGGATCGAAGTTTCTCTGAGTTGGTTCATAATCTTTGGAATGACCTGAAATATCTCGGCGAATGGGGTAAACAACATAGGCTAGTTTGGAAGATTAAATATTTAAAGAAGCACACGAAACAGTGGCATGAAGAGTGTAAACAAAAGTCTGTTTCTCATATCAGATTTCTTGAAGATGAAATTAATTATCCTTTACAAAATAGCCCAGAAGGCTCATGTATTCAAATGGAGGATTCTTTACTAAAAGAATTGGAACAAGAAAGAGATAAGATTCTCAAAGAAAATGAAGAACTTTGGCGCCAACGAAGTAGAGCTATATGGATTCAAAGTGGAGACAACCACACAAAATTCTTCCATAATTTTTCAAATTTTAGAAGAAACTACAAGCATATATGGGAGATTCTGGATGGATCAAGGCATATGCTTACTGGTCATGAGAATATTAAAGCGGAGGCAGTCAAACATTTCAAGGATCTGTACAAAGCTCATGACTCTCCTTCGTCAATGGACCAAGTTAGGGTAGCTTCCATGTTTTCAAATCTGTTTACGGATGCTGAGGTGGAATTTTTTTATTCGCCGATTGAGATGGATGAGTTAAAAAAGGTGATTACAAAATTCAAAATTGATAAGAGTTCGGGACCTGATGGATGGACAACAAAGTTATTTATTCATTTTTTCGATCTAGTTGGGGGGGACCTTCTAGATATGGCTAAAGAAGCTAGATTAAATGGCAACATTTCAGGAAGCTTAAACTCGACCTTTATTGCATTGATTCCCAAAGTGAATAAGCCTCAAAGTTTTGGAGACTTTAGACCAATTTTTCTTTGTAATCTTTGCTATAAAATCATTTCAAAGATTATATCCAATCAGATCAAACCGATGCTGTCCAGATCGCTCTCGGAAGAACAATTGGGTTTTCTTCAAGGCAGAAGGATATAGGACGCCATAGGTACTATGCATGAGTGCCTCCATAGTATTAAAAAGAAAAAATCCAAATCTTTAGTTTTAAAGCTAGATTTGAAGAAGGCCTATGATTGCATTAGTTGGGATATCTTGAGAATGATTCTTATTCAGATTGGCATGGGCCTAAACATGACAAAATGGATTATGAGTTGTGTGATGTCTACCTCCTTCTCTGTGCTAATTAATGGGGAGACTACAGATTTCTTTAAAAGTGGTCGGGGACTAAGACAGGGATGTCCATTATCCCTGCTGCTCTTTATTTTAGTGATGGAGGGTTTAAGTCTGTTATTGAAAGACAACCAAAAGGAAGGGAAGTTAACCTGAGTTAAAGTTTCCATAACCATTAAAATTCTCCATGTTTTATTTGTTGACGACGTGATTATTATGTCTAATGCCACCGTTTAGGAGTGGTGGGAGATTGATAAGGTATAAAAATATTTATGCTTGGCTTCTGGGTTGCTGGTTAATGAATCAAAATCCACCTTGCTACAAGAAAGTCTCTCGGAACAATAATTGTTGCCTTTCATATCGATGTTCCCTTATAACTTCTTGGATCTGTATGTCAGCTTCAAATATCTTGGATATTTTCTTAAGAGAGGGTCGTATCATGCTATTCACTGGAGCTAGTTACTAAAGAAAATGGAGAAAAATATTGACAACTAGTGCTATCATTGGTTATCCTTGGGGGGAAGGTATACCTTATTAGAAGTTGTGTTGGAATCTCAACCTGTCTATTGGATGTCTCTAGCATATGTTCCTAGGTCTGTTTTAAATTCCATCAGAAAATTGATGTTCAGATTTCTTTGGCGAAGAAACAATGATTCTACTCATCTTCATCTCTGTAAGTGGGAGCAGTTATCACTTCCAAATAAATTTAGGGGGTTGGGGATTTCGCAATATATTTGACTTTAGCAAAGATTTGGCTGCGCAAACGCTCTGGAGGGTTTTAAATTGTGGAGGCATTTGGCACAGAGTTATTAAGGACAAATATATCCCTCACTCGACCGTTACAAATTGGTTAATATCTTCTTCATTCAAACAAAAGGCATCCTCAAAGATTTGGAGCGGGTTATTAGGATCAATGCACTTGATTCTTCACTAGTTAAGCTGGGATGCGGGCTTGGGCCAACTTATTTCTATTGGAAAATATAGGATTCTTGGCATGTATGTTCACTCAGTTCTATCCCCAATGCTAGTGGTTGCGCTAAATCAGAAAAAATAGTTTTTCTCTTGCTCAAGCCAGAGGCCACTTTGACAGTCATCATTAATTATTGGTTTAGTAGTAGAGAATTGGGCCTTTCAGAAGACTTGGCATCTGAGTGGGATCATTACAGAAGGGCTCTTATTGACTCCATAATTCTTCTTCGGGACAGATATGATGCACTGATGTGGATAGGGGGTGATAACTCTGGTGTCCCCTCTGTCAATTTTTTTTACTGGGGCATTATTTCTACAAAAAAAATGAATAAGATAGAGAGTTGGCAGCACTCCATTTGGCGATGGAAAATTCAACTTAAAATCAAGTTATTTATTTGGTTGGCAGTGGAAGGAAGGATTCTAACATGGGACTCATTACAATCAAGAGGATGGGATGGTCCCAGTCGATGTTATCTCTGTAAACTTGGTACTGAAACTATTTCACACTTGTTTATTTTTTTTCCCTTTACAGTCTCGGTGTGGAATCTTGTGACCAAGAATCTAAACCATAAAAATATTTGGAAGGGAAACACAGTGTCTGAGTGTTTCAAGAATTGTTTTGATGATAAATCGACTTCTACTCAACTTGTTGCACATTTGTGCTGGTTCATCTGGATTGAGCGGAACAAATCATTATTTGAAGATTCCAGCCCATTGATTTGAAATGTGTTATACAAATCTTGGGCTCTACAAAACAAGCAATCTCTTCATTTGAAGGATAGACCCCTAAGAGATTTCTTATTACCTCAACAGAGTTTTGAATCCTTTGCTTGGTTTGATGGGGATGCTCAGCTCAATGGTGTTGCGTGTGGGGCGGGTGGAATTATAAAATCCCAATATTCCACAGTCATAAGATGGTTATTTAATTGCGGCAGTGGATCAAACACAAAAGAAAAAAATTAGGTGCCTGGGCCTCTCTTGTGATTGTTTATCTTGTGTCTATGCATCGTCTCTGCGTAATGGGGGATTCCAAAGTGATTATTGACCAGCTTTCCAATAAGAGCAGTCTCCAGGTGAGTGCGCTTGAAGGCTGAAAAACCATAATCAAAGATCTAATTAAGCATTTCCAGACTATCACCTTTCATCATATCTACAAGAACTTCAACTCGGAAGCTGATGTACTCTAAAAACAGGCTCTTGGGGAGCCGAAAGGCCATATTTCCTATGTTCGTTGGTTTAAGGGGATTGAAGGCCCCAGTGAGATCTTCAAAATACATTAGCTTCTCTACCTTTTGAGGTTTATTTCCTTTGGAGATGTTTGTTAGTGTCTTTTTTGAGTTTTGTATTTGACCCTTAGTAGCTTGTATTTGCCTGGTTTGGTTGTCGTGACCATTTGCATTGGATATGTTTTTTGGGGATTGTATCTTGTTTGAGGGGATGGTCTTTTTAGCTCTTGTAATGATCCTTGCAGTGTACTGAAAGATGTAAACAAATTATATGACTAATATAATTGAGCTAATTTTCTACTGGAAAAAAATTATCAACCTATTAATTGAATATCATTCAACTAATAAACTTCCCACACACCTAAATACACCTATATATTGTTACTTGATAATTACGCCGAAAGGCGTACACCTATTGACAATGGGCACATTTAATAGGTTTTTAGTGCTTAATCAGTTTTGTATGGACAAGATTAAATATTGATGGAATATTCTTAGTAGTCCCAATAAATCAATGGTTGTGATTTCAACCACTAACTTCCTCACTATTATAAAGACATCAGTTTACATGTTTATTTTTTTACTTTTACTTAATTATATTTAAAATTTACTATAGTGGCTAGGTGATTGCCACCTGTAAGTAATTAACTTTTTATTTTCTGACTCTGAATAATTAACGTATCATTTTCTGGGCCAATAGAAAATTTTAGGGCTTTCACCAATCACAATTCACCAGTCGCAAGAGTTTGGGGCTGTGCTAGTTTAAAAAGTCAAATAAATACATAAAAAAAACCTTATATATCAAAAACATATACAGTTGTCATCTCTCGTCCTCGCCAACATATACATCTGTCATCTCTCGTCTTCGTCGGCGGATGATGTCCGTGGCAAAGTCCTGCACAACCCGAAGGGCTTCCAAGAGGGGATTCTCTGACCCGACGTTGAGCTTCTTCTTGATCTTCCACAGCCACGATATCGGCGCCGCGGCCACATCGAAAGCTCGGGTGAAGTCTGAAACAGGAAGGGCTACATCCAGAGAAGTCGGATCAGGATCTACCCGAAACGCAACCTTTCAAATTGTATCGAATGTAAAGCGTTGCAGAATATCCTGCAAATCCAAGCACCTTCCCCTCTCACCGGCATGATGTAGAATCGGAAGAAGTTGATTCGTGACCTCTCCCACAGATTTTACATTGAAATTGTGAAGAGACCCGCAGGAGAAGTGGTAGCTGGAGACCTTCAGTTGAAGCCTCTAGACATCGTCATCGGCATTGAAGATCCCTTTGCCTAGCAGATCTTGGAGAATAACAGGATTGGCGGTCACCATCGTCCTAAGTCCCCCGAGGAGCTCCACCACGGTGGTCTGGGACTTTGCCAGCATCTGGGCATACCAGACGATGCCTCTCTTCTTCCAGAAAGAAAACAACCAACGAACCCACCACCGAATAGGATTTCTGACAGTAAACGACCTGCAACTTTGGATTGCTATAAATACAGAAAACACAAAACGAGAGTATCCCAAATATAAACGTAGTAAGAAATGTTAGTTGTAACCTCAATTGAGTATGATTGTACATTGCCATTTTGGCCAGCTGTACTAGTCGTTAGGATTTGTCCTATATTCCTTGTTTTTTTTTTCCCTTTATAGCTTTAGACTATCAGCTAATACAATTGAACGCCCAACACATTCTTGTTTTAATTTTGAGAGCCCAACACATACTTGTTCCAATTCTGTCTACTATGTTTTTGGTTTTCTTGCTTAACTTCTTGTTTTAACAGGGTATCAGAGCGCCCAACACACTCTTGTTCCAATTCTGTCTACTATGTTTCTTGTTTTCTTGCTTAACTTCTTGTTTTAACATGGTATCAGAGCTAGAGAGGTAAGACTCTTTACATATCCTGGAGAGAAGTCTGCAGTCTGCTAAAGGAGTGTTGGAGACATCTCAGCATGAGGAGTCAACCCTGCAGAAGGAGATTCAATACAAGGAGCTTTAAGAATTCGTGGAATCTTTCTTCGGGAGGAAGATGCAGAAGTAGCATAGGAGAAGCTACAACAGTTGTTAGATCGGTCGTGGTAACAGATCTGGGCCATTAAATTAAGCCCAGATAGGACGGAGAGCGCGCAGAGGAGCCGAACAAATCTCAGTTGTTGGATTTGGGCAAGAGCAACAATAGACGCCAGATCAAGAAAAGGTGCACAGAGTTTAACTATCGAAGTCCTTCAGACTTCTCGTATTCGGCATATTTCGTGAAGAGGTTGTAGAGGATTCGAAATCTCCCGAAGTTCCAGAGTCTGGAACAAATCATGTCCATCGATCCAAGCAAAGGACGCTTGTCAGCAGATCCTATAGTCCAGAGGTGTATCATTCTGAAAGATTCTAGTCTAGAAGGTGTCTAGGTTCCCAAAGTCCCAGAGATCCAAAGTAAATCTGGACTATTGGATCCAGAAGACACTTGTCAGTAGATCCCTGTGTTCGTAGATCTCATACTTCGGAGAAAGTGAAACACAAGTGCTAAGGGTCACAAGTTTCCCGAAGCTCTGAAGAGCGAAGCAAATCAAGGTCGTCAGTGTAAAGGCCACGTGGTAACAGATTGGAGTAGTTTCGAAGCACCAACACTCTGGAAGAACTAAGGTGTGTTGAGTCGCGAACTCTTGAAGCACTGAAGAGTTGGATTAAATCCTGGCCATTGAGCCACAAGTTTGTGATGTTTGTGATGTTCTTTTAGGACATAGCTCCCCTTGAAGTTTGTGATGTTCTTTTAGGACAACCATATTTGCAGAAGTGTCATGTTGTGTATGAGTCTAGACCCCACAGTGTTATTATTACTTTGGGTAAACAATTGTATAGAATACTAGAGGTAGCGTTGCCTACTGTTATTTCTTTAATATCTGATAAGCAATGTAATAAGGTCATCTCACAGACCGGGAAGTTCATCTTCTTTGTGATCCATGCTCATAGTAAGAAAAAGGTCGTTGCCACATCTGTGGCCTCTACACTGAGCCTCTCTTTGCAGTAGAAGCAAGTGGATGGGATCGTGGAATAATACATAAACATCTTCTCCTCACCTACAGAGGTACCAACACACTACCAAGTCAAGTATCTAATTGATCTGACCCCTGGCGCACATCTACCTAATGGACTAGTCTATCGTCGCTCACTGATGGAAAATCACGAAAGCAGGCGTCAGATCCAAGAGATTCTTCAAAAGGGGCACATCAAACACAACTCCTCCCCTTGCGGAAGCCCAATTGTATTGGTGCAGAAGAAGGACGGGACTTAGGGACTCTGCATTGATTACAGAGCCTTAAACAAAATCACAGTTAGGAATCGGTACCCCATTCCCAGGATTGATGACCTTCTTGACTAACTCAAGGGGGGAAATTTCTTCCACAATATTGACCTAAAGTCTAGCTACCACTAGGTTCCCATGGAACCAACTGATGTATGGAAGAAAACCTTCAAATCTAAAGAAGGTCTCTTTGAATGGCTAGTCATGCCCTTTGGCTTAACAAATGCACCAACCACTTTCATGAGGTTGATGGATGATGTATTGCGACCCTTCACCAACTCCTTTTTGGTGGTATATTTGGATGACATCCTCATCTTCATCAGAACGTGGGAGGAGCACATGCGGCATATTCAACACTTTTTGAGCACTCTACGGTAGCACAAGCTATATGCCAAATTGGAAAAATGCTCTTTTGGAATGAACAGGGTCCAATACTTGGGCTACATTGTTGATGAGAATGGGGTACATGTTGATCTAGCTAAGATCCAAGTCATCCATAACTGGCCATCCCTGACCACACTAACCGAGCTTCAGAGCTTCTTGGGACTAGCCAACTTCTATAAATGGTTCATGTTGGGCTTCTCCCATATTACATGGGCACTCATCCAGGTGACCAAGGGTAGTGGCAGGGCCAAGTTCATGTGGGGGAAGGAACAACAATGAGCATTCGATGATCTGAAGCATTGCTTGTGCTCAACTCCAGTACTCTTCTTCCCCGATCTGCAACAACCATTCGAGATTGAGATGGATGCATCTAACTATGTTGTGGGGGCAGTTCTCACTCAGCACAATCATATGGTGGCATACCATAGTGATACACTCTCATATACTATCCAAAAATACCCCACCTATGACAAGGAAATGTATTCCATTGTACAAGCCTGTCGTCAATGGAAACATTACATTCTAGGAAAAGAGACGATCATACACACTGATCACAAGCCTTTGTTGTTCATATAGACACAGGGGAAATTGCACAATGACTGCCATCAGAAGTGGTCCACCTACCTGCAACATTTCCATCTCAACATAAAGTATAATACAGGTATCTCAAATCATGTTGCTGACTTCCTCAATCGACCTCCTGTGGCTGCACTCACCACTGTGCTCCATTCTTGTGGACATGAAGCATTTGAGTGGCCCTAACTTTATCAGCAAGATCCAAACTTCGCCACCACCTATCATCTCTTGGGTACAGGTGCAACTGTCACCAATTTTCACATTCAGGCTAGACTCTTATGGCACATGGTCCATGTTTGTGTTCCTATAAGCAAGCATGCAAAGATGATTTTGGAATCCCACTACAGTCGGATGGCAGGACATTTAGGCATGGAGAAAATTGTGGCCATTCTTCATAAACATTTTTATTGGCCAAAAGTTCGACAGGACGTCAACAAGTATATTAGATCTTGCACTGCCTTTGCCATTGCCAAGCCAGCCATCAAGAAGCAAGGCTTATACACCCCTATTCCTACTCTCGAGAAGCCTTGGGAATCCATCTCAATGGATTACATGTCTGGCCTTCCATCCACCAAGCAAGGAAATTACTGTGTATTTGTGGTCGTTGATTGGTTTTTGAAGATGGCCATCCTCACAGCCCGCAAGAAGAATATCACAACGACAGATACTTCCAAGATCTTCTTCAAATGAGTGTGGGTCCACTTTAGGATACCATAGACCATCATCTCCGACCGGGACAACAGGTTCCTCAATACATTTTGGTCGAGTCTCTGGTCACTATTGGACACCAATCTCACAAAATCCACTGCTTTCCACCCCCAAACATACGGCCAAACAAAGGTCGCCAATCGAAAAATTGTGCACATCATGCGTATGTACAATTCTAAGAATCCATGTACATGGGATGAGAGTCTCCCCTATGTTCAACACAGTTACAACATGGCTCTACATAGCTCCACTGATCATAGACCATTTTAGGTGGGTCTGGGATTCCAACCCTTGGGACCCATTGATGTTGCACTTCCTCTTGCCACCACCCAAACATAATCTTCCCATGATCATTCTCTGATTGGCAAAGCCACCAGATTCATTGAGTGGATTCAACACATCCTCCAACAGGTCCAGGAGATTTTGCAGAAATCCAATGCTAAGTACAAGCAGCGCCATGATCAACACAGGGTACCACACTAGTTTCAGGTTGGCGACAAAGTCTGGTTACATTTTCAGAAGGATCATCTCACAGAGCCCCATAGGAAGCTCCACCCACATCGATATGGGACTTACACTATCACCAAGGCTGTGGGTAGCAATGCTTTTGAGATCAACACTCGGCTTGCACCCAGTGTTCAATGTGGACCTCCTTCGACCATATTTTCCACCATTATTGGACACCTCAGAGATCGTAGAACCACTGACACCCACAAAGCTCAACCCCAACTACATGGAACAAGCATCCACTAATCATATAGTGGACACACAGGTCAAGGGCACTTGCCAGCAGAGGATCCAACTTTATCGGGTTTTCAAGGCAGGGCAACTCCTACACCAAGGCAAGTGGCTCACCTAGGGCCAAATCTAGTAGAAGTTTCCTCACCTGATGCAGGAACTCAACACAATGGAGACCATTGCTTCCTAAGGGGGGAGGATTGATCCAGTTGGCTATTGGTGGCCACCCACCTATTCCAACTGCCTCCTCTTGTTCGTTTTTAGTTCAACACGTTCTTATGTACTTCTTTGTAATTGTGGGTTCTACACTTCTGGGGCTGTCTAAATCCCTACACATCTTCCAGGTGGATATTGGTGGCCTCTCACCTAATCCAACTAGCTTATTTTGTATGTTTTCATGTCAGCACATCTTGTTGTACTTCCAGGGCCGTTTTGGAGGCCTAAACAATGTTTTTTTGGCTCACCACAGTCAAATTGTAAATAGAATCAGAGTTTGACAGTGGAATGTGTATTTCTCTAAAATACCTTTCCAACGGGCTATCACGCACCTAAAACGGAGGTCGTATGCAAAATTTACAACCCCGGGAAGTTGAGGTACCAACTTACCCATAGGGGCCCACATGACTTTTGGCGTTTCACCTCCTCGGGTTAGGTTTTTGGATGTCTAGGATTTTGGAATTCATGAATAATACAAAAAAGGCCTCTAGAGCCTCATTTCAATTCATTTTACTCAGATGGATGCGCGTAGCAGCCACATCTCTTCTCAGAGATAGCTACCACCATTCAAGTAAGTGTTTCAGTTCTGCAGTTTTACAGTTTCAGCCTATTTCATTATTCAATAGAAGATATTGTTCACTAGATATCTATGTTATTCTTCATATCTTTGTGTTTATTGTATTCAGTTTGTTAGTCAGTTCGTTCCTCTCCTAAATATGGATCAAGGGGGGTGGAATGAGGGAGGGAGGGAGAGATATTGAGAGGTCCTAGAGAGGGAGAGAGAGAGAGGGAAATACGAGTGGGGTAGAGAGAGAGAGAGAGAGAGAGAGAGAGAGAGAGAGAGAGAG
>JZKD02S1615405.1:378695-390016 GCA_000966675.3 Picea glauca | reverse complement strand
TCATTCTAACTAAACCCAACAAATACTAAGCAATGAATCACTAAGATAAGTGAAAATCAAAGTTCTAGCCTTCTAATGCCAAAATATAGGTTCTTACATTTACAAATCCCTAGACCACCACTATGATCTAAAATAGACTAATTTCTCCTTGCATGTCTTGTCATGTAGCATCCCATTTTAACCTATACAACAATAAATATAACCTTCCATAACATTATGGAAGGAAAAATTCAAATCAAAATGTGGATTGCAATAAAACAAGAATAAAAAAAAAGAAACCTTTCTCATCTCGAGAAACAAAAAACCATTTTTTCTAGGGACATATGACTTAACTTTATATCACAAAGTTCCTTTCCATCCAATTAAGTGTTTATGAAATTTTCAGTCTAGGTGAAAATTTTTACATGCCTTGCCAAGCCATCCCATGCCTTGCCTTACCTTGATTTTCCATGCCATGTCATGGCTTACCTTTCCAATCCATGCCATGTCATTGCATGCCTTGCATTTTCATGCCATGCCTTCCCTTTCCATGCTTTTACATGCCTTACCATGCCATGCCATTCCATGCCATGCCTTGCCTTGTCATGCCATGCCATGTTATGTCTTGCCTTTCCATTGCATGCCTTTCCTTGTCATGCCATGCCTTTCCATGCCATTCTATGCCTTGCCTTGCCATTCCATGCCATGTCATGCAATGCCATCCCTTGCCAATCCATGCCATGACACTCCTTCCCCTGCCATGACATTTCATTACATGCCTTACCTTGCCATGCCATGCCTTGCCATGACATGTCATGCCATGCCTTGACTTGCCATGCCATGCCATAAAATTCCATTCCTTTCCATGCCATTCCTTGTCTTTCCATGCCATGCCATGCCTTTCCTTGTCATTCCATGCCATGTCATGCCTTGTCTTTCCTTTCCTTGCCTTTCCATGTCATGCCTTGCCAAACCATGTCATGTCATGCCTTTCCTTTCCATGACATGCCATTGCATGCCTTTCCTTTCCATGCCATTCCATGGCATGCCTTGCATTGTCATGCCATGCCATGCCTTGCCTTGTCATGCCATGGCATCCCTTGCCTTGCCATGGCATGTCATTGCATGACTTGCCTTTCCATGCCATTCCATGGCATGCCTTGCCTTTCCATGGCATGCCATGCTATGCCAAGCCTTTCCATGCCATGACATGCCTTGCCAAGCCAATAAATGATATTAACCAAGTTCAAACAACTCAATGGGAAGTCCCAAACACCACAAATAATAAGGAAACTATAACTTTTATAAAACTTGTGATTAATATGATTAACTTCAACAATATGACAAGTTTCGACAAGACAAATATAACAACCCTTAAAACAAGTAATCATACAATGAAAGGGACCTAAAAACGCAAGCCTAAACTAGGGTTTAGATAACAAATGCTTGTTTAAATGGAAGATGGCACATAACAACCCTAGAATAATCAAGACATCAAGCCCTAAAGGGATAGAAATTATGAAAGAAATGTAATAAAATATGTCAAGGTGTAATCTAAGGGTGAAAGATGACAACTAAACCCTAGACGTCAAGCTAAAAAGGTTGAAAATCGAGGGTAAGTCCTAATCTAACCACGAAATTGAGGGTTTCAAGACAAGGTTAATTCAAGAAGAATACAAGATAACATGAAATATCACCATTTTATAAAACATTTATTTAATACATTTAAGAAATAACCATCGACGACTTAGAAAAAGCACGTACTAGGTAAACCAATGATCATCCATGAATTCCTAACCATAAAATCATCCAAAAAACTTGAAACATGGATCTAAGGTATCTTCATAGTTGTGAAACATGGATTATCATAATTAATAGGATTTACATAGAAAGGGATGTCACTAAATAGGTTTATCCTCCATATTTATTGTGTAGTCTCATTATACTATCGATCCATAATTTCTTTTGAATTGCACATAAAACAACATAACTTCAAGGCCTTATTGACACATGCCTTGCCTTTCCATGCCATGCCATTGCATGTCTTTCCTTTCCATGCCATGCCATTGCATGTCTTTCCTTTCCATGCCTTACCATGCCTTGCCTTGCCATGCCATGCCATGCCTTCCCATGCCATGAATTTCCATGCCATGCCATGCCATGCCTTGACATGCCCTTCCATGTCATGCCCTGCCATTCCATGCCTTGCATTTCCTTCCCTTGCCTTTCCATTCCATGCCTTGATTTTCCTTTCCATTCCATGCCTTTCCTTTCCAAGCCATGCCATGCCATGCTATACCTTGTCTTTCCATGCCATGCCATGCCTTGCCTTGTCATGCCATGACCTGCCATTCCTTGCCTTACCTTGCTATGACATGCCATTCCATGCCATGCATTTCCTTTCCTTGCCATGCCATGCCTTTCCTTTCCATTCCATGTCTTTCCTTGAAAATCCATGCCTTGCCATGGCATGTATTTCCTTGCCATGTCATGCCATGCCATGCCTTGCCTTTCCTTGTCATTCCTTGCATTGTATTTCCATGCCATGGCTTGTATTTCCATGATATTCCTTGCATTGCCTTGCCTTTCCTTTCCTTGCCTTGCCATGCCATGCCATTCCTTGCCTTTCCATGCCATGCCATGCCTTTCCATGCCATGTATTTCCATGCATTTCCTTTCCTTTCCATGCCATGCCTTTCCATGTCTTCCATTTCCTTGCCATGCCATGCATTACCTTTCCTTTCCATGCCATGGATCACCTTTCCATGCCATGTATTTCCTTTCCTTTCCATGCCATTCGTTGGATTTCCAAGCCATGCCATGCCATGCCTTTCCTTTCCATGCGATGCCATGAATTTCCATGCCATGCCATGCCTTGCCTTTTGTTGGCAGCAGGACGAAGTGGGAAATAAAGCGTGCACAAAGAAGAATGACAGTTGGAAGAGAAATCGTGGGAAAGAAAGTGTGCAGAAGGAAATAAACAACTGACAAGAAGCATAGTACACGTGCATGCAAGAAGGAGGCGACAGCTGGAAGGAAGCAATGAACGCATGCGAAGAAGGAAGACCTAACGACAACAGGGTTAGGGTTTTTGTGTAAATGGCTGAAGAGCCAGATAGATATAAATATATATACAAAGGTATCATAGAGGGGTTTGGTATTAGGGAAAGAGTTCGGAATTAGGAGCTCGAAGAGATTTGCTAAGGTTGAGATTTACTACTGTTGTAGAGTTGAGATCGTTTCTATGTAATGTTTTTATTAGATGTACTATTTTCTGTGAATCATGTGAGCTAAGTGGAAGAGAAAAGGTAGATCTCGAGGATTAGATCGTAGGCTGAGGAGCCTAGTGCGATAGTTCGCCTCATAGAGATATTACCCATCCAAGGAGAGTTGTAAGCGCGAGGCACGAGAATTGCAGAATTGACATAATATGAGAGACAAGAGACAAATCTTTGTGGACGTAGCCCAAGAGGGGGTGAACCATGGTAATACTTGTGTAATGTGATGAATGCATGCATATATTTTTCATATGTTTAGTAGTCAAATGTTGTATGCAATGAATGAATGAGTTATTATATTGTTTGGTTAATTGTTGTGGGAATTTAATGAAAATATACCACGGAGGTTAGAATATAAAAGAGGATAACCGTAATTCATAATACAAATCGTAATTAATGGTTCATAATACAGATCCCCTATCTCATGTTCAATCCTAGGCTGTAAACACTTGAGTCTTACAGCCACCCATATAAAGCTATCTCGGGTGAAACTGAGCAGTGCACTTTGCGTACTGTGTTTCCTTCTGATTTACCAGAAGGGTCGATAGTTCTAGGCTTTGTTGGTACCTTTGAAGATATGAACCCTGGGTATAAGGCGCATGTAGTAGAGAGAAGCCGTACAACTTAACCAACAAATGGTTATGTTGTCATTATAAGAGGAACAAGAGAGGACTGAGTAGATGAGATAGAATGCATAAGAAAAGAATGAGTGAAACCAGAAGACCGCTCAACCACTAGAAGGGAATTTTGAGACCGTGGAACCCCACGAAAGCAGAAGTCGAAGGTTGGTTGAGGACTAAAGAGCTAGAGTTTTCCAAAAAAGACAATAGAAACCCTAGCCTCACACCTCACAAATATCTGGATAAATACGTGTTTACGGACTTACACAAAGTCTTCTTCTGTGATTTTCCCCACCTACTGCAGGAGTGGATACTAAGGTTGAAAGATAACCACGTGATGAACTGGATCTGAAAACTAGATTGGACCCCGATACAGATTGAGCAGTTACAACAGGTGAACAAAAAAATCACCCGCGCAGTCAACTTTTGGCTCGACAGTATTGTGGCAGGCTTCATCACAGAATTTTTAGTTAACACAGCGAAGTCATACAGTGCAGCAGAGCAAGAATTTCTATGTGGACCTCGCAGAAGGTACATTCAATCACTATATACCTCTATTAAAATACTGCTATATAACAAAGGTGTAATGACAATTAAAGCATACAACTAGACTTCACTGCGTGCATGGGGGAAGGGGGGAATCACTGACAGAGGAAGGATAAATGGGTGAAGGCGAGGATAAAGGAAAGAAGGAGGAGGAATTCTTGGACCCGATCTTGATGGAAGACGACCAACTGAAGTGGGTCTTGGCATCACCAGGAACGACATGTAGTGGAGTACCCTACCGATATAAGGTGAATACCAAGAAAAGAGCAGTAGTTGCGAGGGAGGGCTTGGAAAGCGATGAAGAAGAGGTAGCGGATATTCGAGTTGTGGAGAAGATTGAGGAAATCCTGTGCGCAACCTATTAGATGAAAATAAGAGGCCCAAGAATAGGAGGAGAAGATATCCATACTTTCCATATTAATGTCAGTGTGGAACCCATAAACCCATGTGCGACCAATACACCAAAGATAACACCACCGTTTAGAAAACCGAATTTCGGAGGAAGTCCGATAGTGAGATGTACATCTACCACAGGAGCAACAACTGGAGGAGCCAGTTCAGGCAGTACTAGTCAAGTATCTACACTGCGCAACAGAGGTAGCAATTTAGTATTTAGAATGGCAGGACATGATCCCACGATCAGACTACCAGAATTTCGAGGAGAAGCAACAGAAGACCCTGAGAAACATTTGTTTATTTTTGCAAATATCTGGGAGGCGAAAAAGATCACTGATGAAGATACCAAACTTGCACAGCTAGCAATCACACTAAGAGACCACACACTAGACTAGTACATGAGTTTAGACAAGAACGGTGCCCCTGGAAGACATTAAGAAGCTACTGATTAATGAGTTCTAGAAGCCGAGCTTAGAGGATTTGTAAATGAACGAAATGATCGAGATCATACATAAACTAGGAGATTTTGTATGGGAGATTGACCAGAGATTCAAGTGACTGAAGGGGAAGTTAAAATACCTTATGACCGAGATGCAACACCGACACCTGTTTGTAAATTCACTAATACCACACTTAAAATATCCCTTACACTACTACATATGGGCAGATTATTCCACGAAAATTTTCCACGCTTCCACTAGTTTCATCATTTTTTTAAACAGGGCGGGATTTTCGTTGATATTGCCATGAAACTTTGTCACAATATCCACGAAAATATTATTTTAACCTAGTCGGGATTTTCGTCGCTATAGCGATGAAATTTCATGGTAATAACGACGAACATTTTTCCTATATCATTGGTTGGTGTTAACGGCTAGTTGACTATTTTATCTATATATACGCGACTTTAAGAGACTTTGCGACACAATTGCTATAGTTGCGACACTGTTCTTGGATTTTGTTTGAGCTGTTTATTTTTTTCGTCACCCACCGGTTGAACAAATCCAATTCTCGTTCTACATAGCTCAGATTTTGAACTTGCAAGGTTAGTATGTTATTTTTTATTGATGTACTCATTTAACTCGTAATTTTTTTTTCAAATGTCCAAATTTCATTTAGCTTGTTTTTTCCTTGATAATATATTATAATATGTGTAGTACCATATTTCATGTCTTTGGTTTTTGGATCTAGTTAGTACATTCTGTGGAAAAGTGTATGTGGATTCCATAATATTCAAGGTTTATGGAATCCACATACCCTTTTCCCTTCAATTGTAGCTATAATCTCTCAATCTTTTCATTGATAAAGATATGGAATTGCTATTGAAACTCAACCTTGATCGGTGAAATGATAGTAATTGATTTTCATTTTCTTCTCTCTTTTGTTTTTAAGACCTAACAAAAAAACACCAACAAATCTTGATTGAAGCTTTGCTACCAATTGTTACATCCCTAGTACCCAAAAGGGATCACACTTGCATAAATTGAAAACAATATAACAATGACAATAATGGTTGGGATACTTGCACACCTAATGGTTGGAAGCTAGCACTTACTAATTCAATTAAATGAAGGAAGAAATTTCCATGAATAAAATATTGAAGTTTATTTTTATATTGATAAATGATAAGTTATGGTATATATAAGATAGGGAGGAAACTCATGTTTATAATAAGAAGGGTAATAGCTGCAATATATTGTAACATTTCCCTCTTCCACATAAATTCTTTGCTATCCTCAACATTTCCCTCTTCTGCATATATATTAAGAGAAATATTAATATCATTTCCCTCTTCCGCATAAATTCTTTGCTATCCTCAACATATTGTAATAAATAATGGGTAGGTTGGCATTAGTGACAAGATAGCCTGTTGATATTACATATAGTTATTAATGTATGAGAGATCATCCATTATTTAAGCATGCAAAACAAAACCCAAGACTAAATATTGTGGTTGACGTGATCGGGTCTGTACATTTTGCAAAACAAAGTACGATAATTTCCATTATTTAAGCATGCAAAACAAAACCTGAGGCTAAACATTGTGGTTGATGTGATCGGGTGTGTACATCTAGACGGTGGAGAAAGTGCACTCATCAACTCATTGGGAGATGAAAAAAAGTCTCAAAATCCAAAGTGTACTCTTGCATTTACTACACATAGAATGCCGGTAACATCAAACATTATTTTTACTTTTAATTAATACGTGGCTATTTGTGGATTTTTTAAAAAACAAATAATTTATTTTTTTTAGTTTTGTGGTTAATTGTCACCTCCAACCAGGGGAAATTAGTCACTTCAGTGTTTTTGACCAATCAAAAAATAGAATTTTGAATATTTCAAAATAAAAATAAAAATAAAAAATATTTTTATTTATATATAAAATTCTCATTAAAAAATATTTATTGAAAAACATTATAAAACATTGTTAAATTTTTGTAAATTTACAAAACTCAAAATGATTTTGACTTGCAATCGATTGTTATATTCCCTTCTTTAGCAGGAACTAATAAGATACATAAACACTAACCCTAAACTTATGTTAGGTATATATGTCGTTATTATATAAAGAAAACAATTGTACACATATGACCTTATTATAAAGATGTTATCTATGTCATCATGATGTTGATATTCTACACATATGATCACCTTATTATAAAGATGTTGACCTTATTATAAAGATGTAGCCGGTCACTGTAAATAAACATATCATAATCGAAAGGAGTAGATAAAATATAAAAAATTGACAACTTAATGTTTGGTATGGTGTAGGTAAGACAATTACTTGTCGGGACAAGGATTTGTCACAATGAACGAAAATGACAGGAAGCTTGCTCGGTTAAGAAAGGAATTAGATGCGAGGGGCGATGGGAAATGTTATTTACCTTGCTATGATTGTAGAGGCTTGAAAAATAAAAGACTTTTATTAACAACAACCCAAAGACATTGTAGGGAGAAGGGGCACGCCGAAGGGGGTTATGAATATCGTCCCTTGGTAAGAGGATTCAATATTTAATGTATTCTTTGTACTAATCAGTATGTCATGAATTTTAGTAATATTTCTTATCGGGATTTTTATATTTTATATACACACTAACTTTTCTACGTTGTTTTTAAATATATAGATGATTCCCCCAAAATGTTGACCTCCAAAGAGTTATTTGCCAAGTACTAGCAGAAATACTACTTTACAGGGAGATGGACTTCGATATCAGAATATTGAAGTTGTTGATCAAGTTATTAATGATGATATGGATGGAGATAACGTTAGTGATTCAAATCAGGAAGATGGGATACATAGATTGATCCAAGACACATTTGCTCCAATGGATGAGGACAACCAAGATGATAGTCATGATGTTGATCCTCTACTCAAGAAGTCAAGTCAACCTATTTAAGAAGGCTCAACAACAAATATTTTATATTCTATATTGTTGTTGGTGAACATGAAGGTTTTGAATGGTTTATCAAACACATGTCTCACACAGATACTAAGGTATTTAATTTGTTAATTATTTATGCCCGCATGTTCACAAATACTTAAAAGGTTCAATTTTTTCCTATATTGCTACTATTTTCTAATTTCTAACTTAGTATATTGGATGATATATTGATGATTAATATTGTTTACATTGACTTATTGTTTAGAATTTTGTATATTGTTAGGTGATTTTCTATTACCGACGTCAAATATTTTTCCATGCACATATCGAGAAATATTCATGATTATGAAAGAAATTGGAATGGACTATCAGGCTATTGATGCATGTCCTAATAATCATATAATATATTATGGACAATATGCATTAGAAAATGAATTCCCACAATGTCAAATAAGTAGATATCGAACCGATAAAGCATCAAATAAGGTGCCTCGCAAAGTTCTTCGTTATATTCCGATAATTCCATGTTTCCAGCAGTTGTTTTGGGTGCCAAAGTATAGCACAGTTTATGGATTTCCATGCAAAGAACAGAAGTCAAGATGATGTTCTTAGAATTCCCGCAGATGGTTCTGCATTGAACTAAATCGAAGAAAAGTGGCCAATTTTTAAAGAAGAACCTCGTAATGTTAGACTTTCGTTGGTAGTTGATGGTGTCAATCCATTTGGAGAGCTTTGTTCTACGTACTCAGTGTGGCCTGTTTTTTTTATAAACAATAACCTTCCTCCTTGGATGTCGATCAAGAGAGAGCACACAATGTTGGAAATGATTGTTCCAGGTATTTAATTATCTTTTATTTGCTTTAAAGTATGACAAAATATTTCATTTCTTTGTTTCGTGCATGGCAATTATTTCTTTTATATATCACAACATCTAGATAAGTATAATTAATCATGCAGTATGTTGAACCAATTGGGTAGGTACCAAGTTAAATATATGAACGTATATATTGAGCCTCTCATCGATGAGATGTTGAAGTTATGGGTTGGTGTCACTATGTATGACATCTCTAGACCAATAGGGAAAAATGATTTCAATTATATGGAATACTATCATGGACAATTCATGATGCTCCTGGGTTAACACATTTTTGTGGTATATTGTTACTTTATTTTGTGATTTAATATTATATATATATATATATATATATTGAAAAAATCATGCATTATTTTAAATTGTAACTCTAATTTGACGCTACATTTATTCATATATCTTGCAGGTCTTCAAATAAAGGGTAAATTTGCATGCCCAGTTTGTGGTCCGAGGATAAAATATCGTCGTTCAAGGAGTTTAGCAAAGGAAGTGTTTGATGAGTATAGGCACTTTCTACCTAAGAACCATAGTTATCGAACTACAGACAAAGAAAAATTCAATGGTAAAGAAGAAAATGGAAAAAAAACCACGAGGAATGGCACCTCGCCTATGGAAGTTGGAATATATTAGAAATCGTCAAGGTATGAAAATTATTTATGTATGACCTATTATATAAATCTTTGGTTAATTTCATTAGTATTAATTTCATTTTGCCCCATTAATTAGTGTTAATTTCAATTTGTTGATGTTTCATGAATGTCATTAAGGCACAAATGGGCTTCCACGAGGAATGAAAAGTTACCCGATGCAATTCAGTAGATTTCCATACTATGAGCACCTACAAATAGTTCATTTGTTTGATACAATGCATATCGGGAAGAGCATAACAGAATTGTTATGGCGAATATTAGATGGAAGGACCGACAAAAAGAGAATTGGAAAGATTTGTTGTGACATCCAGGAAGCTAATCATGCATTGCAAAGTGTTATTATTAATTCTAATGGCGATGGTCGTGAACAAAATAATAGTCTTCCTTGGTTATTGACGGAGCAACAGAGCAATATTGTAAAAGAGGTCATTCGAAAAATTAGGTTTCCGACGGGGTTTTTGTTGAACATACAAAATATATTAACTAAAAAAGGTGATTTTGGTGGGGTTAAAACACATGACTGGCATACATTCATTAAGGTAATTAGTAGGTTATAATATATTTCCCTATTGGTACGCATTTTTTGGAAACAAACAATAATTATTTGTTTTTTGTTACAGTATGTTCTACCTTTATCTCTCCTAGATGACTTTGACAACAACACAAAACAAATTATTTATGTACTTGCAAAATACATGAGGTAAGTATTGTTTTATAAGGAAAATGTACTTCTTATGTGATTTTTAATGGAATTTATTGACATATTATCTTTTATCTGCAAATTTATGTATGCCTTGATATTATTTTATTGCATTGACATTTGTAGGTGGCTATCATCAAAAGAAATCCATAAACAAGATATAAGGTATTGGAAGAGAGAAATTCCCTGACTAATGTGTCAAATGCAACAGTATCTACCTCCAGCATTTTTCAATGCAGAAGAACACTACATCATACACCAAGTTGAGGAGATTGAATTATGTGGACCAGGACACACAAGGTCGATGTGGATGGTGGAGAGGCAGTTGAAGTCACTGAAGTCTTTTGTTAGACAAAGAGCACGTCCGGAGGGTTCTATGGTTGAGGGACATATGGTATATCAATGCATGGTGTATATTAGTCAATATCTACCTAAATTAGCAGAAAATATGAATGTGCCTCGCATTTGGCATCTCGACTCCATCAACAAATTTGAAGGGGAGGTCCTATTGGGGAAAGGTAAAATGAGGACTGTGAAAGGTAATTATTAGATGTTGACATAGATTTAATATATTACACATTTATTAAATTATTCATGTATTAACAATAACTGATTAATGATATCAAATTGTTATGCTATCATATAGAATCTCGAGAGTGGGATGCTTTACATTTATACATTGCAAAAAACCTTGATTGGATGGAGCATTTGATAGAATATACTGAAGAATACTTTGGTAGGTTATCATGGGAAGGGGTGAGTAAGATGATTAAAGCAGCGCATCGTCATCGAGATCAATTTCCTGATCTTACATCAAGGGAAGTTGATTTATCCTTTGGTTTAAAAGATAAACAGGCAAGTTAAATTTTTTACCCACATTTTCCTAGTTTTTTCC
>JZKD02S1615405.1:314500-338646 GCA_000966675.3 Picea glauca | reverse complement strand
CTTAAAATCATCCCTGCCGACCATCAGATGAAAAGAGAACCAAGCACATGGATTATCTAGCGAATGACAAATTGATCCCGACTATATTACCCGCCTATATTCCACCTCTGAGCGGCGAAGTAAATCGATACAACGTACCTAGAGATTTTGAGTATGCCTTGGTCACTGCGTACCTCCCGAAGGGGATCTATGCAGTTCGAGCAGACCAAGATAAGATTGCAGTGTTGAAGTTCAATGACTTCAACCTTGGAGATCACAAAGTTTATAACATGCTCGCCCCACATAAGTACCTGACCAGAACGAAGGGAAAGAATTCTAATATAATCCCCCAGTCGTGGAAGATGAACCTCGCACAGACCACCTTGCTCCATGTCATGAAGATTCCCCACTTCGGAAGACACTAGGAGGTGAATGCATGTTTCAAGTTGTTGTTGTCTTGTTACCATGGCAGTTATTTGTGGCTAAACCGCCATATCACATTTGAACCGACGTTGATCAATCGGATCACAAGGTTGAGTATGCAAGGACCTGATACACAAGAGTTTTACCCAGGAAAACCTATGGAACACACTCTAGCACAGAGGATCAAGGAAACCTACGATGATGTTGACAAGGGGACGCGAGGATACAAGGTAGCTTCTATACAGAGTGGCGTAGTGTGCCTCACTTATCAGTTGATTGTAGGGAAGTTAGTAATAAAGAACCGACCTACCCAAGTCACCAGTTTTGTAGTCGACCTCGCAGGGAAGTGCACGAAAGGCCTTCAAATGAACTGGGTGAAGTACCTGGTGAACCAGTTGGAAATTGACTACATAGAAGTGCAGGATCAAGTATATGAATTTTGTTTCAGCTGACTCTTGATCCTTATAGCTTTTATTGGCTGGGAGATGCCAGAAGGTGCGACCTTCCCGGAAATTGAGCCTTTTGAACTGTTGGTCACGAAGTTCAGTACACTATGGTATTCAAACGATATGAATAAACAATGGAAGTCAAATGTTGTTTTTCATACCTACTACAATCAGCTGAAGATATCCATACAGTCCGAGCCTCACATGACTCCGAACACTTTACACCGATTACGGCCTTTGATGAAGTTCAACAATGATCGACATTTTATTTACATCACAACACGCGCCGATGAACACAAGAAACAACTTCAATCCTACTATAAGCCGACGAAGGAGGACTTGGAGGAGATCACTAAGGACTAGTCGACGAATCTCCTTATTCTAGCAGACCTTGCGGAGATATGCGGCATTGGCAGCCCAAAAAATGTGCAGGATACACCTAGACCTAGCAGAACAAAGAAGACCGAAGAGGTCCAAGAAATAGACAGCGCATCCGTGAAGACTGCTTCCATATCACTAGAGAAAGGAGGTCATGGTGAAGAGTTGAAGGACAAAGAAGTTGAACAGAAGCAAGGAGATGAGGTTGATCCCTTGAAGAAGAGGAAAGGTTCACCTCTGAAACCTTCCTCCCATAAGAAATCGAAGGCCACCATTAACAAGATGAAGATTGTCCTCACCTCCGATGACTTCGACTTCCTCATAGAAGCCCTGCAATATGGTTCGCTGGAAATAGAAGAGAAACAAGAAGAAAAGCAAGAGGATATGTATGATCGAATTGAGACCAAACTCTGAGGGGTATAGCAGGCCCTATAGTCCATCCGCACAGTCTCCACCACGTTGCTACTGCCGGGAGAACCATAGTTGGGAGATGAGCCAACCCAACTCCACCGCCTAGCCGATACAGTTGAAGATCACATTCGATGAGCACAGGAGGAAATCGAACAAGCCACCCAGGCTTTGACGCAATTACAAGGAGTAATCGTAGAGAAATGCAGTGCTACAAAACAGGAAAATCTTGCTCACCAAGTGAATTTTGATGAAGAAAAAGCACAACTATAGCAAGGAAAAGAACAATTGCTCGGAGAAACTTGAAGTGAAAGAAGCGATCAACAAAGAACTTTGCTATGTGACAGTCATAGAAATAAAGACAGAGGACCGAGTCCCACAACAAGTAGAACAACTCTCATATGTCATCCAACAATTACAACAATGCATAGTAGACTTAGAGCTCTGCGCACTGCCGGAGACCCCATACGATGTAAGGGATCAAAGAGAAGCAACTGCTCGAAGCGTAGTTGAGTGAATAAAATCCCTTGCTATGGAATGAAAGAAACTTATAGATCACAGTTCCTAGACCTACGAGCAACTCACGAAAAATACAGAACTAAAGGCACTGGAGTCGCAGCTCCAAGAGGCAAAGTACCAAGCCAAAAAAATACAAGCACAGTTGAAGCCCATGTCAGTTGTGGAAATAATGAAGCGATCCCAAGAGAAGCGGACCGCTCAGTAGTAGATCCACACTATTCAGAGCAGAGTTATGGAGGTAACTCAAAAACTCAAACCTATACAAGAAAAGGATTATCAATTGTTCACAGAGGTTGAAGGTCGAGGAGCAGAGCTAGAGCAGGTTGTCACTAGAGCTGAACAACATCTAGAGGGACCTATAAATGATGTAGTCATCCAAGCATTCGCTAAATAAGAGACTGTAACACCGAAGCAAGTCGAAGCAGCTCGAGCCCAGCTCGAGGCGTTCGAAGCAGAACTACCCAGATCAGAGTGACTCGAGATGAGTCAGAGGTGAGTGTTGGGGGCCTATTGGCCCTTGACCAAGTTTTGGGAGATCCTTGGTCAATTTTGACCCATTTTGGGACTTTGACAGCCTATCGAAGATGGAGCGCAAGACAAAGCATAGATAGTGGGATCTTGGCCCTTTTTTGGGTCCTTTTTTGGATTTGGGATTATGTAACGGGTATGGGATGTCGGCCCATGGGTTTACCCATGTTTAGGCCTATTTTGTAAAGTATAAATAAGTAGCTAGGTGACATAAGTAGTGCGACCAATAATCTAAGTGTTAAGTTCAAGTATGGTTTGTAGATGCTCTATGGATATTGTGAGAAACTTGTATAGCTAAGTGCAAGTGGTTGTAACAGACTGTTAAAGGCTTTGTGCTAGACCTAGCTCAAGGAAGGAGGATCTGGCGAGGTGCGCACAGATCTCATGTCCTATGCAGAGTAGGGTTTTTGAGGCTCTGTCCCTATTGAAGAAGCTAATAAATAAGAAGAGTTGGTGGATGTAGCCCCAGGGTGGGGGTGAACCACGTAAATACTGTGTTATTTTTCTCTGTGAAATGCTCTGATGTGTTTATGTCTTTCTTTATTTGCTAAGTGCTTGATATAGATATATAGATATATCTATTTATGCTTTGTGCTTATGATGAATCTGGGTGCTAGATATGACATAGGTGAATGTGCTTAGTGCTTGAATCTACTAATATATGATCCATTTATTTATGCTAAGTACTTAAACACATTAGATCAGGGTGAATTGCGATGCTCTGTTTTATCTGCAAAGTAGATATTGGTTAAATAATGATGAACTGACGGTGCTAAGTTCTCTATTAAGTATTATAATCACATATATGTGTCCTAGCTAAGGTTTCATACATTGGAGTCCTGCAACCACCCCTGCCTCTACCTCGGGTGAGACTTCATCTGCTTCGTAGGTGTTGCTGAAAGGGCTGGTAGTTAGGGTTTTGTTGGTGCGTTGAACCCTGGGTCTTCCCCTGTGCCAACAGGAACAATGGAATCATCTTTGAAGCATACCTACGGGACATGCATGAAGCTATTAAACGGTCATGGAGAATAACATCAGAAGTTGTCATGCGATATGGGGACATCGCTAACTTATGGTCTACATGTCAATCCATGTGGATACAACCAAGGGAGGATCCAGATAGACAGTGGCTATCGATGTGATACTGCATCACAGAAGGTGATATATGCATGGTCATCACCGAATGGCCTAATGAATGGAGGATGCCATACATTCCCCGAGAAGTATTGGAAGGACCTGCAAAAGGAGAAATAGTGCAGGCAGAAACATAGCCTCCGCAAATCAAAGTGCCCAAGAAACCAAGGACGGGCCAAAATAATCTGACTTAGGCATACGAAGGGTAAAAGCAGTCAAGAACCTAGAAGGGGCATAAAGATACCAACAAACATCCAAAACAAGCTAAGGGAGCATAGGAGACAACCCCAAACCCCATCACACAGGAGACAGGGGTAACTAAGAGACCGGTTGTATAGGCCGCAGGTGCACGCAAGAAATCAAAGGTGCAACGTGCATCACTGGACTATATGATCATAGAGGATGATGGAGAAATGATTGCCAGAATGGTCCAGGATTGTCTAGTAGAAGACTTCAACCACACAACATATCACAGGGATAATCTGCAAAAAGAGCTGGCAGAAATAGGACAACTCCTCAGGACACTCGGAGAGGCCCAGAGAGCAAGTAGCAGCAGAGGCATAGAGTCATCGAAAACACAAGCCAATGAAAGAGCGAAGGTTGAAGAAAGAGACCCAACCCTCCCAATGCCACATGCAAACACAAAGGTCCACATAGAACCGAGCATGCTACGAATGGATGAAATAGTGGGACAGACACCACTGAAGGATTTGGACCACATACAATTGGTCCTAACATGGATGCCATCAAGGGAATTGCACAAATTACAGGTTAGATTCAAACACGAAGTGCAGTCTCAGGCACATCAAAACTTAGTCGAGCTTCAGAAAGAAACAAAGCAGAGGGAAGCGCTGGAAAAAGAGTATGAGCAGGCCAAATACGAAACTTAGAAGGAGACAAAACACAAGAACGAATTGGAATGCAGAGTGGGAGAAATTTTTGGGAAACTTCCAAACACTACACAAGGAAACAAATTCCCAGCCATGAAAAATATTGACCAGATTGTGCAGGCAATTTATTGATACCAGAAGGAGATCGAGGATCTCCGAGAATAGCTAATACCAACAAATCCCGGTAGTAAAGGAGAAAAGGAGACATGCAACAATATTGCAAGTATAGGAGATGGAGAAGAAGGTTAGCACGACAACTGACTTTCTCGATGAAGAAACACAACTTTGGACAAGACTGTAGGAGGATCCACAGGTTCAACGCTGGGACAAGGAAGAGGGAAGGATCAATGCAGTGATCCAAGAACTCAAACAGAGGCAAAAGACTATACCAATCCTAGAACACATCAAGGGGACGCACGAGTTGAAGAATATGCCGGAAGAACTTATCACTGCATAGACATAGAAAAAAGAACATTAGGCTCAAATAGAACCACTACAGGAATGGGTAGTGGAAGTACTCGCACAGGCAGAAGCAGATAGAACACAGATGGCACAGGCACAGGCAGAATGCACAGACTACTGAGCGAAAAAGTGGCAGTTTAGGTAATGGATACCATTAAGGATAATACCACATAGGCATTGACAAAAGCAACAGAGTTGAGGGAAAATTTCCAGATGATCACCGCAGAGATTGAGGCAACTCAAAAAGATTAGGTGACTCGGGACAAGTCACATGTCAGTGTTGGGGGCCTGTTGGCAGCAGGCCAAAGTGGGAAAGAAATCATGCACAAAGAAGAATGACAGTTGGAATAGAAATCATGGGAAAGAAAGCGTGCAAAAGGAAAGAGACAACTGTTAAGAAGAACAACACACACACATGAAAGAAGGAGGTGATAGTTGGAAGGAAGCAATGAACGCATGCAAAGAAGGAAGACCTAACGACAACAGGGTTAGGGTTTTTTTAGTGTTTTTTTGTAAACGGATGAAGAGCCCGATAAATATAAATATAGATACTAAGGTATCATAGAGGGGTTCGGTATTAGGGAAAGAGTTCGGAATTAGGAGCTCAGAGAGATTTTCTAAGGTTGAGCTTTACTACTATTGTAGATTTGAGATCGTTTCTATGTAATGTTTTGATTATATGTACTATTTCCTGTGAATCAAGTGAGCTAAGTGGAAGAGAAAAGGTATATCTTGAGGATTATATCCCAGGCTGAGGAGCCTGGTGTGATCTAGTTTTCCTCACATAGATCTTACCCATCCGAGGAGAGTTGTAAGAGGGAGGTGTGAGAATTATAGAACTTCCATAATATGAGAGACAAGAGCCAAATATTTGTGGACATAGCCCATGAGGGGGTGAACCACGGTAATACCTATGTAATGTGATGAATGCATGCATATCTTTGTGATATGATTAGTAGTCAAATGTTTTATGCAATGAATGAATGAGTTATTATATTGTTTGGTTAATTGTTGTGGGAATATAACAAAAAGATACCACAGAGGTTAGAATATAAAAGAGGATAACAATAATTCGTAATACAAATCGTAATTAATGGTTCAGAATACAAACCCCCTATCTCATTCTCAATCGTAGGCTATAAACACTTGAGTCTTACAACCACCCATATAAATCTATCTCGGGTGAGACTATGCAGTACTGCGCTCTGCGTACTGTGTTGCCTTCTAGTTTACCAGAAGGGTCGATAGTTTTAGGCTTTGTTGGTACCTTTGAAGATATGAACCTTGGGTCTACGACACAGGTAGTAGAGAGAATCCATACAGCTTAACCAACACCTTTCCATGCCATTCATTTCCATGTCATTCCTTGCCTTTCCATGCCATGCCTTGACTTGCCATGCCATTCCATGCCTTGCCTTTCCATGCCATGCCATACCATGCATTTTCTTCCCTTGTCATTCAATTCCATGCCATGCCTTTCTATGCCATCAATTTCCTTTCCATGTCATGCCTTACCTTGCCTTTCCACTCCATGCCTTTCCTTTCCATTCCATTCCATGCCTTGCCTTTCCATGTCATGATGTGCCTTGCCAAGACTCGCCTTACCTTTCCATTCCTTTCTTTCCATGCCATGCCATGCCGTGTATTGTCTTTCCTTGTCATGCTATGCCATTCCTTTCCATGCCATGCCTTACCTTGACATGCCATGCCTTGTCTTTCCTTTCCATGCCATGCCTTTCCTTGCCAAGCCATGCCTTGTCATGCCTTTCCTTTCCATTCCATGTCTTTCATTACCTTTCCTTTCCATTCCATGCCTTTCCTTGCCTTGTCTTTCCAAGCCATGACATGACTTTCCATGCCATGCAATGTCATGCCTTGCATTGCCTTGCCTTGCCTTGTCTTTCCTTGCCATGCCATGCCATGCCATGGATTGCCTTTACATGCCATGCCATGCCTTTCCTTGCCTTTCCATGCCATGCCTTTCCATGCCTTTCCTTTCCTTTCCTTTCCATGTCATGCCTTTCCATGCCTTTCCATTCCATGTAATACCATGAATTGCCTTTCCTTTCCATGCCATGCCTTGCATTTACATGCCATTCATTGCCTTGCATTTACATGCCATTCATTGCCTTGCATTTCCATGCCATGCCTTTCCTTGTGAAGCCATACCATGAGATTCCTTTCTATGCCATTCCTTGACTTTCCATGACTTAGCCTTGTCATGTATTTCCCTTTCTTTCCTTGCATTTTCATACCTAGACCTAGACTTATACCAATACATTGTCTTGTATTTCCTTTCCTTCTCATTCCTTGTCTTTCCATGGTCTAAGTAACGGTCTAGGTCATGTGTTATGTCATGGTATAGGTATCGGTCATGGTCTATGTCATGGTCATGGTTTGGGTCTATTTCTATTGCCAACATGTCCCTAAATTTCTTGAGGAGCTGAGTTGAAACTCGTGATAAAACTCAAATCGAGAATCAGATGGAAAAACCATTGATTGCATTGGATATAAGGCACAGGGTTTTATCTAGTGGGGCCCCTTTGCGGTCATTTTGTTTCTCAAAAAAACATTTGTTGGAGTATCTCCAGCACTAGGGTTTTGCTTAATGAGGCATATTGCAATTTTTAAACAAGAGGTCAATTTTCAAGAGCAATGTGATGGGAAATTTTGGGTATCGTGGTCATGTGGGCCTTGGTAAAATAGACGTGAGGGAGCTTACATAACTCTATTATGCTACTCAGTTTGGATTTTATGCCCCCAGACCAAATTTTCGACATGTCCTTAAATGGCTTAAGGAAGTGAGTTGTAACTCGCGATAAAAATCAAATCGAGACTCGAATGGATGAACTGTTAGTTGCATTGGATCTGGGGCATTGAGTTTTATCTAATGGGGCCCCTCCACTATCATTCTGTTTCTTATAAAACCATTTGTTGGAGGATCTCTAGCACTAGGGTTTTTCTCAATGAAACATAATGCAATTTCTGAACAAGAGGTCAATTTTTAAGAACACTATGCTAGGAAATTGTGGGTAGCGTAGTCACATGGACCTTGGAAAAATAGATGTGTGGGATCTTACAAAACTCTGTGATGCTGCTCATTTTCAATTTTATCCCCCTAGACCAAATTGTCGACATGTCCTTGAATGGAATGACAAGGTGAGTTGCAACTCGTGATAAAACTCAAATTGGGACTCGGATGGATGAATTGTCAATTGCATTGGATCAAGGGCACTAGGTTTTAGCTAGTGAGGTTGTTTCATTTTCATTTTGTTTCTCAGAAAACTGTTTGTTGGAGGATCTCCGACATTAGAGTTTTTCTCAATGAGTCATAGTGCAATTTCTGAACAAGAGGTCAATTTTCAATAACATTGTGCCAATAAATTATGGATAGATTAGTCGCATGGGTCTTGGAAAAATAGATGTGTGGTAGCTTACATAACTCTGTTGTGCTGCTTGGTTTGGATTTTATGCCCCTGGACCAAATTGTCGACATGTCCTTGAATGGCTTGAGGAGGAAAGTTGCAAATCATGATAAAACTCAAACAGAGACTCAGATGGGCAAACCATCGGTTCCATTGGATCCAGGGCACTGGGTTTTAGCTAGTGGGGCCCCTTCAATGCCATTTTGTTACCCAGAAAACCATTTGTTGGAGGATCTCTGGCACTAGGGTTTTTCTCAATGAGGCATAGTGCAATTTCTGAAGAAGAGGTCGATTTTCAAGAACATTGTTCTGAGAAATTATGGGTAGATTGGTTGCATGGACCTTAGGAAACTAAACATGTGGGAGCTTATGAAACTCCATTATGCTGCTCGGTTTGGATTTTATGCCCTCAGACAAAATTGTCAATATTTCCATGAATGGCTTGAGGAGGTGACTTACAACTCGTGATAAAACTCAAATCGAGACTCGGATGGAGAAATCATCAGTTCCATTGGATTGAAGGAACTGGGTTTTAGCTAGTGGGGTCGCTCCATTGTCATTTGGTTTCCCAGAAAACCATTTGTTGAAGGATCTCTGACACTAGGGTTTTTCTCAATGAGGCATAGTGCAATTTTTGAACAAGAGGTCAATTTTCAAGAACATTGTTTCGGGAAATTGTGGGTAGCTTGGTCATGTGGGACTTGGAAAAATAGACGTGGAGGAGCTTGTGAAACTTTTTTATCCTGCTCGATTTGGAATTTATGCCCCGAGACCAAATTGTTGAGATGTCCCTGAATGGCTTGAGAGGTGATTTGCAACTCGTGATAAAACTCAAACTGAGGCTCAGATGGATGAACTGCCAGTTCCATTGGATCTAGGGCATTGGGTTTTAGCTACGGGGCCCCTCCATTGTCATTTTGTCTCCTAGAAAACCATTTTTTGGAGGATCTTCGACACTAGGGTTTTTTCTAAATGAGGCATAGTGCAATTTATGAATAAGAGGTTGATTTTCAGGAACACTGTGTTGGGAAATTGTTGGTATCTTGGTCGCATGGGCCTTGGAAAAATATATGTGCAAGAGCTTATAGAACTTCGTTATGCTGATCAGTTTGGATTTTATGCCCCTGGACCAAATTGTTGACATGTCCCTGAATGGATTGAGGAGGTGAGTTGAAACTCATGATAAAACTAAAATCGAGACTCGAATGGTTGAACCATCGGTTGTGTTGTATCCGAAGCACTAATTTTTAGCTAATGGGGCCCCTTCGCTATCATTTCGTTCCTAGAAAACTGTTTGTTGGAGTATCTACATTGCCAAGGTTTTTCTCATTACTTATTACATATGTTTGACAATTTAACACCTTGTTAAGTTAGACATGGCATGGCATGACAAGGAAAGGTACGGCAAGGCATGGCATGGCATGGAATGGAAAGGAAATCCAAGGCATGGAAAGGCATGGAAATGCATGACATGGCATGGAAAGGCATGAAAAGGAAACACATGGCATGGCAAGGCAAGGCATGACAAGGTAAGATATGGCATGGCATGGCAAGAAAAAGAAATGCAAGGCATGACATGACATGGCATGGTAAGGAAAGGCATGGCATGGAAAGGCAAGGAAATACAAGGCATGGAATCACATGGCATGCTAAGGAAAGACATAGATTGGAATGGCATGGCATGTCATGGCATGGCAAGGCAAGGCATGGCATGGAAATGCATGGCATGACAAGTGAATTCAATGCAAGGCATGACATGGAAAGTGAAGTAAATTCAAGGCATGGCATGTCATGGCATGGAAAGGCATGGCATGGCATGGCATGTGAAGTAAATGAAAGGCATGTCATGGCATGTCATGGCAAGGCATGGGAAGGAAAGGCATGGCATGACAAGTGAAGTCAATGCAAGGCATGGCATGGAAAGTGAAGTAAATTCAAGGCATGGCATGTCATGGCATGGAAAGGAAAGGCATGGCATGGCATGTGAAGGAAATGCAAGGCATGACATGGCATGACATGGAAAGGCATGGGATAGTATGGCATAGAAATATAAGGCATGAAATGGAAAGGCCGAAATGCAAGGAATGACATGGAATGGCATGGAAAGGCATGACATGGCATGGATGCAAGGAAAGACAATGCATGTAATGACATGGAATGGAAAGTAAAGGCAAGGCATGGCAAGGAATGCCATGGAAAGGAAAGGAAAGGCATGGGAAAGTATGGCATGGAAAGGCATGACATGGCATGGAAAGGAAAGGCATGGAATGGCATGGCATGAAAAGGAAAGACAAGGCAAGGAAAGGCAAGGAAATTCAAGGAATGACATGGCATGACATGACAAGTCAAGGCATGGCAAGGCATGGCATGGCATGGCATGGAAAGTAAAGGAAATGCATGGCATGGAAAGGAAAGGGAATGAAAGGCATGGCATGGCATGACAAGACATGGCTTGGAAAAGAAAGGCTCAACATGGCAAGGAAAGGTAAAGCATGGCATGGAAATCCAAGGCATGACATGGAATTGAAAGGAAAGGAAATGCATGGCATGGTATGTCATGGAAAGACAACGAAAGGAATGGCATGGCATGGCATGGAAAGGAAAGGCAAGGCATGACAGGCCATGGAATGGAAAGGAATGGAAAGGAAAGGCATGGCATGGAAAGGAAAGCCAAGACATGGAAAGGCAAGGCATGGCATGTGTTATCACTCCATAAATTTCCCTAGTTGTGGAGGCAAGTCTCATAGGTAACCACAAACCAACTTACAGGATGGAAGCTAGACCTTCCAACCCAGAGAGAGCTCTCTCTTTATAGCTCAGTCAAGAATGACAGGCTATATAATTAGTACAATGGATAAATCATTGATGAGTAAAAATACCATTGGTTTGAAAATGGGGTTTGGTTAGGCAAGAGGAAAAGGACCATTGGGCATGGAGTCAACCCCTGAAAATGAATGAAAAGAATGACTGGTAGGTAGAACTTTCCATAGGAATAAAGGCTAAATCAGGTGATGAACTTTCAGTTTTGATTTTGGTTGTGTAGGGTGGAAGAGGAAAAGAAACATATAATAGAATCAAAGCACCATGAAAGATGAATTCTGACCTAGTTAAGAAGAGAAACAAAGTTTAAATCACTTGAGTCTAAAGAACCATTATATGAATTATAGACCCTTTAATTATCCAATTTAAATGGAAGAAAATGAATATAAAATTAAGGGCGCAAGAAGTAAATACAAACACTAGAACACAAGATTCAGGACACCACCATTAGAATCTTTTTCTTGGAAAGTTCTGGACTTTTGCATTCGTATTTCATTCAAATTCAGAGAAGTTTTTACAATATCAAGAAAAATGACTATAATTATGCCAACTCGCCCCCCCATTTGCACCTTAAAAGTTCTCAAATATATAGATAAATATCATGCTCTAGCATAAGGAGGTCAAAATCCATCTCTTCCAAAAATAGAGAGTTGTTACAATAGCTTAGGAAAGAATATTTTCCAAAAATATGCTCATATCCTACTATCTAGGGTTTGATTTTTGACCAACTAAAAATGTGCCAACCAAAGAGAAAATATTGGGATCTAATAGGAGAGTATCCAATACTCAATATCCATATGAATTTTGGATCCACCTTATTGATTTGGAGGACCATCAAGTCAAATTTCAAAGATTCTAGAACTCTATTAGCAAATCTGACTTGGATAAATTTTGGAAAATAGGCCTCAAAGATCATTTCATATATTCCAAATAATAACACCTCTGTAAAAACTAAAAGAGTTTTTTGTTATTGGATCCGTTCTTGACAAAAACCTCTTTTTGTTTTCAAAAATTCTTCTCCATCTCCTTGGAATATGCGCCCAAAGATGATGACTAAAACAAGAAAACATTAAATGCTAAAATATGGAAAAATAGACCGTAAAGATTCATTTGAGTATCTCAAACTATGACACATGTGTAAAACATGAGAGAGGTTTTTGTTATTGAGATCACTCTTGACAAAAACCTCTCTGATTTTTTCCAAACTCCTCTTCAGTTGCTCAGGAAATGATCTTGAAGTTGATTGCAAAATTGTCATTTGCGTAGCGTGCATGCTGTGTAACTGCAACCTACAATAGTTGTGTAGAAAACTCCATTTTGTTGTAATTCATGTAGATCCAGGTGGAAGAAAGTGACTAGGGACCTGTGTTTTCCTCAAAATGCATTTTCCATTCACTTCATGCTATCCTTTTTAATCATGTGAATCTACACCATTTGTGTAGCGAGAACTCTCCACACAAGTGTTGTGTATGACAGTTTACCAGTTGAAACAACAATTGTGCCCAGGAAATGTTTTATGTTATCACCCTTGTGAAAAAATTTCTCCAACATCAAATGCATGCTTCCCACATATTCTATGACATAAACAAAAACTTGGGATGACCTCATATCCAAAAAGACAAAATGTAAGGCTTCCTCACTCATATCTCTGTCATTTCAACAAGAAGGTTCAATTTATATTTTCCTTCTTCATCAATTTTAATTTTTAACCTCAAGGACATGTTTGTCTTTCTCAGTGACAATTTTTTTCCTTTTTAGATTTTGTACCAAAAACGCAGGTGGACAATTTACACAACAAAACAAGGGGGTTAGGTTTTTCTTTGTTTATCTTTAAGGGATTTCACTAAATGAGAGGCATGATTTTTGAGAAGGTATGTTAGCATGGAAAAAACGAGCCTTACTAGTTTTACACAAAAAAAAAAAGTGAGCAGTGAATTCATAGAGAAAACACTTGCAACAGAGTTTTCGTAGCAAGATATCTTGCACATGGTTTTCTTAGCGAGAAAATTGGGTTTGCGTAGAAGAGGGTTCTTTGAAGCTTGATTTGAGAGGAAAATAGTTGATCATGGGTCGAGGATGCATGCAAATGGATAAAAGGTTTCAAATATGCTTGCACGAGTTAATAGGGAGATATTTTGAAAGGGAAAGTACCCATTTTAGGTGATGAGACTTCCCAATCTCTTTCAAGTAACTTGTGAAACAAATTTGCACAACACACACATGTTTTCAGTTGCCAAGGTGCAAATGACATGAGGTGTGATAATTACCCTTTTTTGTGATCTGATCAGATGTGATGATGATCAATGATGCCTTTGACACAACTTTCCTTCCTAGACTTATGACTTGACTTTGAAATACATCTTACCCTTCATTTGATCAATGGCCTAAGGCCTTTGAATCACCCCATGAAACAAAACACACACACACACACACACACACACACCGAGACTCAATTAGGAATTCCTTGGTCTTCCCAAGACCAAGGTATGACTTTACAAAATCTGAAAAAACTCCCAAATTTACTCAAAAATAAAGATGCTAACAACATGTAAAGACATGACATGGAAATGCATGGAAAGGCAAGGCATGGTATGGAAAGGAAAGGCATGATATGACAAGGAAAGGCATGGAAAGGGAAGACATTGCATGGAAAGCCAAGGAAAGGCAAGGCATGGCATGGAAAGACAAGGCATGACTTGGCAAGGCAAGGCATGGAAATGCATGGCAGGGAAAGGCATGTCATGGTAAGTGAAATAAATGCAAGGCATGGCATGGAAAGGAAAGGAAAGGAAATGAAATGCATGGCATGGAATGACATGACATGTCAAGGAAAGGCATGGTATGGAAAGGAAAGGCATGATATGACAAGGAAAGGCATGGAAAGGGAAGACATTGCATGGAAATCCAAGGAAAGGCAAGGCATGGCATGGAAATACAAGGCATGACTTGGCAAGGCAAGGCATGGAAATGCATGGCAGGGAAAGACATGTCATGGTAAGTGAAATAAATGCAAGGCATGGCATGGAAAGGAAAGGAAAGGAAATGAAATGCATGGCATGGAATGACATGACATGTCAAGGCAAGGAAAGGCATGGATCTATAAGACCTTGAAGTTATGTTTTTTTCCATGCAATCCAAAAGAAATTATGTACTAATAGTATAATGAGACTATACCATAAGGATGGAAAGTAAACCTTTTAGTGACATCCCTTTCTATGTATATCCTATTGATTATGATAATCTGTGTTTCAAAACTATGAAGATAACTTAGATGTTTGTTTCAAGTTTTGTCGTTGATTTTATGGTTAGAAATTCATGGATGATCATTGATTTACCTAGTAAGTTCTCTTTCTAAGTCGGTGATGGTTATTTCTTAAATTTATTTCGTAAATGTTTTATCAAAGTGGTGATATTGCATGTTATCTTGTATTCTTCTTGAATTAACCTTGTCTTGAAATCCTCAAGGAGAAACATGGCATGGAAAGGAAAGGCATGGCATGGAAAGGAAAGGAAATGTATGGCATGGCATGGAAAGGCAAGGAAATGAAAGGCATGGCATGGCATGACAAGGAAAGGCATGGCATGGAAATGCAAGGAAAGGTATGGCATGGCATGGCATGGAAAGGCATGACATGGAATGGCAAGGCAAGGCAATGCATGCCATGGCGTGATATGGCATGGAATGGAAAGGAAAGGCATGGCATGGCATGGCAAGGAAAGGCATGGAAAGGTAAGGGATTTAATTTCCTGTAATGGGAACATTAACTGGTGAAGACCAATGACACGTGAAAGGAATGGCATGGAATGGAAAGGCAAGGAATGGTATTGCGTGGCTTGGAAAGGAAAGGCATGGCATGGAAAGGAAAGGAAAGGGAAGGAAAGACATGTCTTGTAAAGGAAAGGAATTCCAAGGAAATTCATGGCATTGCATGGCATAGCAAGGAAAGGCATGGAATGACATGGAAAGGCAAGGAATCACATGGAAAGACAAGACAATGCAATGTAAGGCAAAGAAAGTCATGGTATGGAAGGGAAAGGCAAGGCATGGCATGGAAAGGAAATTAATTGCATGGCAAGGAATGTAATGGCATGTAAAGGCAAGGCAATGCATGGGATGGAATGGAAAGGAAAGGGGTGGCAAGGCATGGCATTGCATAGAAAGGCAAGGCATGACATGGCATGGAAAGACAAGGAAAGGAAAGCCATGACATGAAAAGTAAAGGAAATGCAAGGCATGGCATGGAAAGTGAAGGAAATGGAAAGCATGGCATGGGATGGCATGGCAAGGCATGACAAGTGAAGGCAAGGCCAAAATTTCAACAATTCATAAATCTGAGATATTTGTTCAATTATTCCTTTTACATACCTATGGTCATTCAAGTATACCATCGGGATCACTTATAATACTGGAAATATCCATTAAATTGTCGTGGAAGCTTAGAGTAAGGCAAGAAGTATCATACCTTTGATGAGTTCTTACTTGGCATTGTTTGTAGTTGGAGGTTTATACCAGCAACCAAGTTTGTAAAGTGGTATACGACTCCACCTAGTCTATAATATTGAAATATATAACCATATTTTTTATGTGTTATTTCATCCTGTGTCAGATATTATCCGTTAATAAGCATAGAACCAATCAGAAATTCAATGCCTTCGGAATCTTTTACTGATCGCATGAGGGTCCATTTTTCCTCTAATCAATGTGATATCCAATAGTCAGTGCCCCATTAATTACCTCTTGGGGAAACCACTACGTATGTGTTCCTTGAAAAAATGGAGTGCCAACATGTGAGTCCACTAAATGACCAAAGCATAAAACATTGATGCTAGTCATTAAAAATTTAATACAAGGTTTCAATGAACCTAATAGTATGAGATCTAAGACATGATCATAATCTGTTGATATACTTGATTGGTCCTCCTCCAACTGGGATAATTCCATATTTATACGTTGATCAATGGGGAGTGATACATAATCTCATCTATCAACTAGTATGTCGATTCATAATCATACCATTCTTTACTACTACATGGACCACAAAAGAAATAGATTTTTCTCATCCATATTTCAACTATTACATTGTCTGATGTTATAACTTGATGGAATCAATGAGTTCCATGGATTGTTTTGCATTCATACCACTATGATCAATCTACATAGACCACCTCCAAAAAATATCTATTTACATGTCCTTTTGTTATTTACCTGAATAGATATGAAGATAAATCTCAAAATAGATCCACAATATCAGTAAGAATAAGCCAAACCATTCACCAAAATATTGAACACAAGAATGTAGACAAAACCCTTGAGGTAGGGTAACACCATATCTTAATCCTTAAGGAATGATAATACTCCTCAAGCAATGCTTGATACATTCACAATATTCTTCACTATGCTTCATTACATTGCTTACACTTCTTTATATAACTCTCTCTATCTCCTAGGAACCTTCTAGAGAGCCTTCTCACATTTGTTACATATAACTACCATAGTGGTCCTTTATTAATATAGTGGACCTAGTCCACCTTACATTAAATGACCACATTCTCATATATTAAATCATTTCCACTAATAATACATAACCACATTCCCATTGGGTACCTCCCTAAATACCCCATATTACCTCCCTAGGTATACTACACTCCATCCCCCTTCACATGTTTCATCCTCGAAACATGAGAAGAAACCATACAATATGACCAGCTAAGCAATGTAGCCAACTAGTACCAAATACGACCATCCATCCATCCCAATGGAAGTCGAACATGATGTCCATATGTTTCCTTGCCACCCTGATCTTTCTCTGCATCATCTCAGGGTTTCCATGGGATTGTTTATGTATCCTAAGCTCTTCTCGTAGTTCCAGTAGTACTCCATGCACCTCTTGATCGATTTCCTATCTGGTGCCCTGCTGGTGCATAAATGTGTTGATGCACACACCCTTGCCTTGATGACTGTTGTGTCTCTATATGATGTGGATGGCGATATACAACAACTGTAGGAATTTTTTGTTTTTTCTTCAAATCTGCAACACTTTGTGCCTTTGAGCCAATGACCTCCTTATCTTCATGATTATGTCCTTCTTGTAGTTTTGCTTCATCTCCTTCTGTAGACTCTGTCTCTGATTCAACTTCAGACTCGACAATAACTTATTTGCTAGCTTCCATGGGTCCATATTTCTTACTAAGAGACACATCCTGCAATGTAATTTTCGTTTTCTTGTACCAAATATTTAGAAACTTCTTTTGCACATTAATATTAATGGTACCCATTGATTTTATCCAAGGATATCCCAAAACAATGTCTTCATCACCCATATCTAGAGCCTAAAAATTTGAATGAAACACACATTTATCCATATTGAACTTCAAATATTTAAAAAGTTTAAAATTTTCACCTACAACCTGTGTCCTTTGAATATTCTTTTCCGGAATTTTCAATCTATTAACCAACCGAATATTGATAAAATTTTGTTTGCAACTAGGGTTAATAGAAACAATGACATTTTATGTATGAATACAACCATGAACTTGTAATATAGATTTTCCACATGAAAATAAATCCTTGGTGCTCTCTGTATCCTTATTGTTTCCATGAGACCACCTATCTAACAATATTTTTTGAAATTCTCCATTGGAGAGTGTCATCATCTCCTTATAATCAACCGATTTCCACTAAATGGCAGCCTCATCTTGTAACTGGTGAGCTACCCAATGGGGTCAATTCTCTTCCCATGCTGACTTTCTTTATTTAATGAATGCTTCAATACTAGGGCCATCATATTTCCCTATAAAATACATATTTCTATGAAAAACCCCAAAAATATAACAAAAATTTTAAAAATAAATCACTACATAAAATCGTGGCTTTTTCCGGAAAAACCCTCAAAAACTGTTGAATTTAAAATGCTCATAACTTTACTCCCCGAACTCCGTTTCGACCGATTTGTTTTTTGAAATTGGGTATTTTTCTGAGAGGAATTCAAATATCCAGTTTTTTTTGGACAAATTATACACATAAAATTTCATATCTAAACCTGGAGTGTGCCGCTTTTTATTTTTAGAAAAAAAAAAAAAAAAAAATCTGCAAAAAGAGCAAAAAATTCTTCCCTTCTTTTGCCAAGGAAAGTGCTCTGATACCAATTTTTAAGTACCTAAATATATATAGAAATATACTTCATAAATAACCAATAATATCAATAAGAATAATCCAAACCATTCACCAAAATATTGAACACAAGAATGTAGACAAAACCCTTGAGGTAGGGTAACACCATATATTAATCATTTAGGAAGGATAACACTCCTCAAGAAATGCCTAATAAATTCACAATATTCTTCAGTATGCTTCATTACATTTTTTCTAGTGGGAAAAACCCCCGTTTAACTACACCAGGGTTTAAGATGTAGACAGATCGAATACTCGTCTAAAAGTCAATTAATTCTCTATTATACCTCAAACATACCAAAACAAAAACAAAAAAGAAAGCAATAAGAGAAGAGATCGAGTAACTATACATTTAATCCCACATTTGGTGATGATCTCCTCAATCTTGTTAGTTCCAATGACTGCACATCTCCTCCCAAGCTTGAACTGCATCCAAATATAGGCAAACGATGACTGCACGAATGTTATTTTATTCATGAGTTAGGGTTAGATATTAGATGTTAAGTATAATTTAATGAAAGTACACAAAACACCATCATTTGGGACAGGAAAATGTGATTCTTTTATTCATAATACAAAGATTACAACTTACAATCCGTGTCGGCCACCGTTCCGTGAACCTGGTCTGGGATCCTATTTACCATGCTCCAATTGCACCTTAAATGAACTTCTTTTCTCAACCTTATGATCACCTCAACGTAAGGGAATGAGTTGAATGGAGGAAGAAGGGGTTGATGAGGGAATGCTGAAGAAATATTTCATAAAAGACAGCAATATCTTAGGCAAGGAGGGGAATTGAAATTGGGAAGAGTTTCACTGTTCTTATGCTTGGATGTGAAATGAGACCCCAACACCTCCTTTTATATGACAAACGGAAAGTTATTTTGTTGGGTGATGGGATATAGTAGGTGGATTAGTTGGGAAAATTCCAATAGCCCGTAAATTTCAGCGAATTTCTTGCAACTTTTGCAAGCATATGTGGGTTGTAATGGTGCAGAAATCGTATGTACGCTAGTTTTAGTGGTGCATAAAGCATATGTACGTGGGTTGTAATGGTGCAAGGCGTGTACATCTTCTAAAAATGGTTTTTAAGAAGATCTTCTCAACATTTCTTTGGAAAAATATGCAAGTAAGAGGGCCAAGGCCATGTATGCAGGAGTAGGGAATTTTAGGGCTGTAACAGATGCCCCCTAATGTGTGAGGTCATAAGAGCAACTGATGGCCAAAATACATTACAATATCTTCACCAATGTACGAAATTGAGTGAGCCCAGGACCAGAGTCTGGGAAGTTCCATCTGCAAAAACAACAATTGTCTCTCCAAGGCGAGCATACCCATGCTCGGGATGAAGAAAATCATGGCTTCCAATCAAATACACTACAGATCCATGTCATATAAATATATAAAGTGTATCCACAAGCAATACACAATGGATCTACATCTCAAAATCAATCAATGATATAAAACATAGTATTCATCTTCGAGAAGCTAGTGACACATGTGGCTGGAGATGAGGCCTTCAGAGCTCGAGCAATAACTTCAATATCTTCCAAACTCATGTAGGATTAAAATTAGAGTGTATAATTTACTACCTTGAGGTATTTGAAGGCTTGTCGGGAAAATACATGAGGATATCGATGATCAGGCAGAAAACTTCGTCGATTTTGAATCTGGACTTGACTGGACTCTCAGGATGGATGACTCATGAAGGTCAAGAGACAAACTGTAGAAAGGACAACTCAGGTTGAGTGAAAATTCCCTTGGACAAAAACATGAAATATGATCAGACTCAGGCAACATAACATTGACATAAGTTTACGATGTAGGAGGTAACGGAAACTCTGCATGTGTTTGGAAGAGTAACCAAACAGAGGAGGACACAACTCTATGTTACGAGAACAGATTCTTAAGGTCATACTAGATCCCAATGATTGATGAACAAATGGAAAAATGTGCATTTTCCAAGGGTGACTCTTTGTGCTGCTGAAAAAAGAATGAATATTTCCCGTCCCCTCTTTATGGAATATTTGATTTTTTTGTCTTTTTCAATTTTTTGAGATCTTGAAAAAGAATAAAAGAATTCTACGTTACAAAAGAGGAATGAGTGTCAGAAGCAATCATACTAGTTCTAGGCGGAAGGAACATACTAATGGTCAGAGCAAGGAGACATGTTTAGGAAAAGGACACTCGGGGAAAATTCCTCCATGGGTTAAGGTGTCAAGTCCCAGAGGCAAGTAGTGCTATAAGGCTTGCATATAAGCGTGCTTCAAATTTTCAGTTGAGAGAAACATGGAGCCGACATTAGGCCAAAGACGCAAAGTTGAGACTTGCAAATGCGATTAAGAAAGACACAATGAGACCCCTTCAATGTAATTTTTATGAGCCCAGAGAAAGCAAGATCTATAGTTTTTTCACGTTTAGAGAGTCTGAAAAATTGTAAAAGAAGACTCCAGGGAGTACCTTTTTTGGAGATAGTCTAGTTGGTTTGAAAAGGGAGTAAAATTGCACCGAAAAGATGTCTATTCAAAACAATTTTAGCGAGTGTGACACAAACAAGATCACTCAACAATATTTTCAATTTTAAGGAGTCTTAAAAGAGCCTAACTATGGACTCACAACCTTTTTCTGAGTTTAGTCTCCTTAGCCCGAAAAAGTATAAAAGTTACTAAGGAGAACTCTCCCGGTGAGATGAATCTCCTGAGGTGTATGTTTTTCCACTATACTCTAAAGGCCTGGAAAAAGGTTTAAAATCATGCCAGTAGATGTTCTTCTAGACCAATTTAACGAGTGTGAAGGTACAAGGTCACTTGGCAATCTTTTCAATTTTAGGGAGTCTAAAAAGAGCTTAACTATGGACTCAGGGGGGGGTTCCTTTTTCGTAAGTAATCTCCAAGGCCCAAAAAAGGTGATAAACCAAAACTAAGGAGAATGTTCCTTTTTCAAATATTTAGTCCCTCAGCCTCAAAAAAGGGTTAAACTTACGCTTGAGAATACTCTTCTAGTGAACCGAAGTTCCTAGGGTATACATTTATTCGTGAAATTATCCATCCAGACCGAAAAAGGGGTAAACTACCGTCAGACAGATGTGCCTTCAAATTTTAGTTTGGCAAGCGTGAAGGACAACAAGATCGCTCGGCTATATTTTCATTTTTATAGAGTATGAAAAGGGCTTAAAGAAGACTCTAGGGGGATATTTTTCTCAGTTAATCCAGGCAAAATTGAAAAGAATAAATACAGTCTCGTTGGATGTTTCTTTTGAATTTCAAAGCGAGCTTGAAAGAAAACAAAGCATGCTCATTTGGGAGTCTCGAGGGTAAGGCCAAGAATGATGGTGCATAAAATGGATGAGGCTTAATCTTGTAATCAATGACAGGACTAAAAATGAATCTCAACCCTATAGTCATTACAGACAACATGGATGCCAAAATGAATGAAGGATCTACCTAGGGCATCCATGTAAAGGTAGGCTCTACCACCTAATTACGACACTTCTAGAGAAGCAATAAAGGTTCTGTGCCACACTTCGGTGGGGTCGATCCTATGGAAAAGTGGAAAATACAACGAGATGCAGAAAATGGAGATGAAATCCTAACTTATATGAAAAAATTTGGGAAAATGACTTTTACCAAAGGATACCAAAAAGTGACCCATCCCCAAAAAGTTACTGAACCTAAAGGAAAAGAATACTCGAGCATCCAATAAGAAACTCAGAAACGGAATCAAGTGATCACCAAGCTAGGAAAAATGACAAAGGGGGTCAAAAAGTGGCAAAAAGGGCCAAACAAATCTATAAATAGAAGCTGACAACTCATTTTTACCATTGCAATTCGAAAATTAACCAAAAGGAGAAAAAACCTCTTTTCCAAAAAAGTTGATTATGGGAGCTTCAATGGATGAAATGAACTTCTACTTGGACCAAGTAAGTACAAAATCATCCCTCTTGCATTTCAATTTTTCATTTATGCATTTATTTTGGTTTTTGAGGGGGCACACTCTCTTAAAAAGAGTGGCCCTGCGTGTACGTGGGTTGTCCAAGGACAACCCGCGTATGTAATCAGAAAGAAAAAAATATTCCCACATACATATGCGATTGTGGCCAATAGAGCCCACATACACCCTTGCAAGCTTCGGAAAAAATAAAAATGCAAGCACTAAAATTCCTCTTTGTTTCCATGGAAAAGGATGTATTTCCATTGGAGAGAGAGGGAGCATGAGGATATCGACATTTTGGTTGTAGAGGACCCTACAACTATCACCACACTAAAACAATGTGGGCTATGGAAGTTCTTCAAGTGTCCTTTTATGAGGGCATAACCCAGATTACTCAACGCTCTCATTGATTATTGGCACCTGGATGCAGAGGCATTGATGTTGGAGGGTTAGTCATTGACCCCTACGATGAAGGATATTTACTTCCTGACTGGCCTCTCGAGGAGAGGGGAACAAGTCAATCTGAGGAAATTTACCCCTCGTCCTTTCAACATTGAGGATTATATATAGATGTACTATGAGGCCAACATTGAGAAGGTAGGTTCTCAGGTGCCAATTTACAAGATTACCAGTTTGACTCTACGAGTGATCTTGTTACTGATTGGGCAGATTACAGGATTCGCGACCCTACATCAGGCCTCCTGGGAACACATGCACTGTTCCATTCAGTTTCAGGAGGCACACATATTTGACTAGAGCACGACCATTCTTTTGTGCATGAAGAGATAGTTGACAGAGTGTCAACAATGTACCAACAAGAACTTCAGGTTTGGTATGATCTTATGTTCCTTCTTCTTTAAGAGGGTTCCCAGTCTCAGTCCTAGGGAGATGGTACAGGGGAATGTGTCCTCCTTCCGAGCAATATGCAGGTGGGCAACATTGTTTCCACGAAAGGGGGGAGGGAGGACCATAAAGGCCTTTGATGACAAGTTCTTCGACTAGTGGGCACGAAAAATTCTGATGATCGAGGACTACCCTTATGTCAAGATCAACTTATCTAGAGATCCAGACATGCCCATGCCTCTCGTAGAGGAGCAAGGAGAGATAGGTAACATGTTTTTAAAGTTATTTAATTTTTAATTGTTTTTATATATATCATTTTATATGTGTACAAAGTACTGACTCTTGTGTATCTGCTATTTATAGATGTGGGACCTATGCGCCCAACAAACTTCACGAGGAATCGACGACGTCCTCGACAAGAGGCAGGACCAAAAACATTTGGAGGACTAGGATTTGCAAGGGGAACTCCATCCAGAGAGGATGATATATTTTTGAGTGGAGCACAACCTCACTGCGCTCACTCGCACCGTACCCATGGTTGAGATCAAGGATCTTTCGCCTGCTATGCAACCCCATGTAGAAGGGGTTCCACAAACATGGGTCCAGTTATTCCAATGTTTGGCCAATGCCTTTGTGCATTATGGAAGGGATAATAGGCCCCATTCTTGGATAGGATAGACCCTTGATGTGTCGAAGGAATTTTTTGTACAGGTATTGTTTGAGGGAATAATCCCAACAATGTACTCAAAAAGTGTCATGAGTACATAGGTGGGTGTGAATGCCTCAAAAA
>JZKD02S1615405.1:300942-314353 GCA_000966675.3 Picea glauca | reverse complement strand
ATGGATTACATATTTTACAAATCTATGTACATGTGTATGTGTGTGCAACATGCCAATCTAATATTTGATTAGCTAGAGTATCTGTCATATGATTAAATCTCCTAGGAACATGGATATATGTAATGTAATCAAAATAACGTTATAAGAGACGTACCCTAAGGAAACATCAGTGTAGAGTGGGATCATAAACATGGTAAACCCCATTTAACTAGGGCACAACCAACTGTGCATCTAAGTAGACCCAGAGGTGAGAAATGTCATGTGACAAAGCGTCATGAAGAAATTATATCATTGCACTGTATTTGACGACATTGTTTGTAGCATCACCTATAAAAATACCTTCGGAAGATAGCAAATGGCCTCCAAGTGTGAAAATCACCCAGGATGCGGAAGCAAGCCTCCGAGTGTGTTAGATAGCGCCATCTGCGAACCCAAAAAACACCTCTAATTCACTTGAAATTTTCCATAGTGAAAAAAGAAGACATAAATAACTACACATCCACAAAAAAAAGATAAAAATATATAAGAATATTTACATATGTACAAGAAGTCGCCCAGGTAACCAACCTAAGAGTAATACTTCTTGAGGTAGGGTCCATTTCTAGGCTCTGCCAAGACATTTCCTTAAAAATCAACCAGACGGTAAATTCCCTTCTTCAAGACCTCTTTCATAATGAATGGTCTGAACCACATGGGTTTGAACTTGCCTAACCCTAGGGGATATTTGTCTTGATCATAGACCAGGACAAGATCGCCTCTAGAGAAAACATAAGGATGAATGGATCGATCATACTAACACTTGACTCATTGCTTATGAGCCTCATTGGCGGAAGCTGCATCACGACGTTTCTCGAGATATAGTAGGCGTTCCTCAAGTGGTGATGTGTCCGGAAATAATTCCACTGCCAACTTTAAAGAAGGAATATGAAACTCAATAGGTAATACTGCTTCCAGCTCGTATACGAGTTGAAAAGGTGAAAAACCGGTGGCAGTCTTCACAGACGGTTGGTAGGCCCACAACGTTGAATACAACATCAAATGCCAATTTGACTTGGCATAATTGATCATCCGCTAAAGAATAATCTTGAGATACTTATTCATAGCTTCAACCTTACCATTTTCTTGTGGGTAATAAGGTGATGAATTCTCTTGTTTAAACCCAAGCTTTGATTTTAAGTTAGTCATCATTTTGTTTTGGAAGTGATTTCCATGGTTAGTGACAATCTCCTTCGAGACTCTGAACCTTGCTACTATCTGATTAAAAATGAAAAGGGTCGTTGTTTCTCCACCATTGTTAAATGTTGGCATAGATTCAATCCACTATGTGAAGTATCCTACTGCTACAATGATGTAATGATTCCCCCTATCTGAGGTCGGGTGACATGTAGTAAAGTGAATCCCCCACTTGGTGAAAGGACCAACAACAATGAAAGGAAACATAGGAGCAGGATGTGCCCGCATATTTCGACAAACGATCTGGCACGGGTGCCACTTCTTGACCGCCTCAACGCAATCCATGATTAATGAGGGCCAAAAGTAAACTGCACGTAGAATATTTTGGGTTGTTTCCAACCCATACAAATTACCGTGACATGCTCCAGTGTGACATTAGTTCAAAATGAGCCCTTCTTCTTCATGTATAAGGCATCGACGAAGGATGAAGTCTACACCTCGACGATACAAAGTCTCATCGAGTATGATATAGTTTTGAGCCTGATGTCAAATTCGTTGACGCTCATCACGAAAAGAATAAGCAGGGCACTTCAAAGTCTAGAGATAGACTAGTACATCTCCATACTAGGGGTCTAAAGATGAAATTAGAAAAATATATCCTTTGATAGGCAATTCTTTGGGTGTGATATCACTAGACTCGACCGAAAGTTCTGAAATAAGTTCGGAAACGACCAATGAATTTTTGGATTTCACTGAAACAAAATCCAAGTTAAATTCCTGGAGGATTACAATCCATCTATAGATATTTCTGCCAATGAACTGTCATGTTAACACATATTGAAATGGATTCATGACGACAATGACAGTGTTCTTGCGAAGTAAAATGTAGTGACAGAACCACTATATAGCATGAATTGTTGCCAAATCAAGCTTCTCAATGTGAGAATAATTGATTTCTAGACCAACCAGGCCTCGACTAAGGTAATATATAACATGGTATTCAAGAACATCATCTTCTTGAACCAAGACCATGTCGATGGTCATTTCAGCAGTGGACAAATACAACAAGAAATCTCTGTTATAATCGAGAGGTCGGAGAAGAGGGGAAGACGTCAAGGTGCATTTCAATGATTCAAAGGAGCACTGAGAAGTTTCATCCCAACAGAATGGGACTCCCTTTTTCAAAATACGCATAAACCCTTTTATGATTTCATCATAATTCGCGACAAAACGCCGAAGAAAATTGGCTTTCCCTTGTAAGCTCTGATTCTTGGGTATCGTGCATGGGGGAGGCAATTGAACTATCGCCTCAAACTTGAGAGGATCAGCCATGATCCCTTTTTTCAAAACAATAAAACCTAAGAGATGATATGACGTCATGCAGAAACTGAACTTGTTAAGATTCAAACGAATCTAATAGCAGTGTTCATTTTTCAATAACCTAGGCTTAAGCATGAAGTTCATTCCATTTTATCATTTTACTTAAACCATAGACAATTTTTTGTAGAAACCAAGATCACAAGAAGAAACACCATGCACAATTACACAAGAAGTATCCTAGGAAACCCTTCTCAACAAGGGAAGAAAACCCAGCCAATCCTTTGCTATATTCTTCAAGAAAAAGACCTCCACCACCATAAAAGACTAGCACACAAAAGGGTGCTCACAAACCCTAGAAGACTAGAACCCAAGAGAGGTGCATACTTTTCCTAAGAAGTAAGTACTTGCTAAAATTTCCAAACTCACACTTGTGATATGATTCCTCAATGGGGAATTTACCTTTGCTTATATTAGACTGAACCTATTAACAATGGCGTCTATTGGCACAACAGTGCCGACCTCAATAACTCAAAATATAGTCAATAATTTCCATATTAATTATCTTTTACATTAATTATATTTTACATTATGGTGGGGCTGACCTGTACCCTTTACATCACAAATAGGGTTATAGGTAAGTTTGACTCTTGGACAATATAGAAAGGGATCTCATACACCCACTAGTGCTTAGCCACTAGGGGAAAATCCATCTGTGCTTAACCACATGGATGTCCACATCTCTATCTCACTGCATCTCACAGGAGAACCACACTCACTAGTGCTCAGCCACTAGGATCACGTTCACTTGTTCTTAGCCACATGCACATCCAACTCAACATATCTTCTTTCTCATTGCATTACATAGGATAATCATCTGTAGTATCACATCATCTCAACTCTCTGCTCAGAGGAGACTAATATATCATTTCATCTTTGTCTCAGAACGATGCACCCAACTCATGGGATTTTCCACACGTTCACCTGTGCTCAGCCACATGCACGTCTAACTCAACAGATCTTCTTTCTCACTGTGTTACACAAGAGAATCATATGGATTATCATCTCAACTCTTTGAATAGAGGAGGAAAAAAAACCCAACACATGGGTTCCTTCCCTTCTCAGGGGCACACAACATTCTATCTCTGTCTCAGAGAGGAACCACACACCCAGCTCATGGGCACACCCAACTCATGGGATTCCTCACCCCACATAGGGGCACACAACATTCCTTCTTCATCTTAAAGAGTAACTACACACCCAACTCATGGTATTTCTCTCAGGTCGATTCACTCATTCTGTGTCCTGGAGGATGTCTCACGTAGCTGCAATCATCAACACTCCCTCTCATCTAGGGAGGAATTCTCCACCTGGCCAAGTCTCTCATGGAAGTAATCAAACTTCATCTTGGATGTAATCATCAACACTCCCTCTCAGCTAGGGAGGTAATATTCACCAATCCAGTTTCTCAAGGAAGTACTCGAACTTTGTATTGCCAAGCAATTTGGTGAAGATATCTGCAATCTGCTCATGTGTAGGGGTACTTTATTTCCTCTGCAACATGTCTCTAATATAATGATATTTTATCTCAATGTGTTTTGATCTATCATGAAACACAAGGTTCTTATAGAGTTTCACACATCTTTGGTTATCACAAATAATAATAGGATCCATCTCATGATCAAATAAATCTTGTCAGAAGTTTGCGAAGCCACACTGCTTCACGGACTACAACACTCAATGATATATGCTTGCTTCTGCGGTACTCAAGGCCACAGAGATTTGTTTCCTGTTGCACCAGGAAACTATGGAAAAACCCAAGGAAAAACAACAACCAGATGTTCTCTTCTGATCCACTATACTCTCTGCCCAATCAGTATCAGCATATCCCTGCAAACTCAAGTCCACACTGGAGGTATTTCTCAGGCCATAACCAACTGTGCCTCGTATATATCTCAATACATGTTTTACTTCGATCTCGTGAGTCTATCTCGGTTGACTCATGAATTGACTAAGTACATTCACTGCATAGCATGAATCAAGTATGGTGTTAACCAGATACATTAGTGATCCAATCAATTATGGATCAATATCATTTGAATCATCATCATTCATTTTCTTCAAATTCATCACCATCGGTGTAGGCATGGATTTGTATTTAGTCATGCTGAACTTATTTAATATCCCCCACTGTATATTTTCGTTGACTCAGAAAATATCATCGGTCCTCTATCATACTTCTTGTCCCAAGAAGTAGCGCATCATACCCAAATCCTTCATCTCGAAATCAGAAGTTAAAGCTTACTTGTATCCAACAACAAGGCTTTCTTAATAAGTCACCAAAATCAGGCTCTCGTCACCAACAATGTAATAATATAGGTTTGGATCAGCAACACTCTTATTGAAAACCAAACTCATCAAGAATCCATCTATCTGATGTAGTTTCAAACTCATGGATGGTAGTACGGATGGAAGTGTATCAGACTTACTGGATCAAGTGTCTCATCATATACAACTCCCTATGTTTGTGAGAATCCTCTGGCTACATATCTCGCTTTTTATTTCTTGATACTTCCATTGGCTGCATGCTTGATATTATATATCCACTTGGAAGTCACCATAGACTTCCCTTCTGGTCTCTGAACAATATCTCATACATCATTTTTTTTAAGATATATTGGTACTCTTTTTTCATGGCATCTTTCCATACCTATTCACCTATCGCTTCTCCATGACAAGAAGGCTCATAATCAATGAAGTGCGTCATGAATGAAAGGTATCTCAAAAATATCTTTTACTTTATCATGATGTGCCTTGAGGGCATTGTATGTTCCTCTACCTCATACAGATTTTGTCGACCCTAAGAAGGCCTTTTATGCCCTACTACAATATCTCTGGGCATATCAACTAGAGCAACTGGATAGGCTAGAATAATGTATGTCTCCCTCTAAATTGTTGAATGGGGAGAAGGTATTTTCTCACTTTCATTCTCCATTTGAGATTATATAAATATTTGACAAGATATATCTTCTTCAAAGGCAACATCTGTGCTTGTCTCAATCTTTCTCTAACCAAGGATGTAGATCTGATATATCTTTGAAGATTCACTTGTTATCTCATAAATGTATCCTTTCTCTCTGAAGGGTCTAGCTTGGACCTCTTCTCTTTGGGTACATGAAAATACATTGGGCACCCAAATATCCCAAAGTGTTCAATCTCGGGCTTCACTCTGGTGAAGGATTTCTTCAGAAGTTATGTTTCTTCAAAATCTAGTGAAGACTCTTGTTCTGAACATATACTATGCCATTCATTCTTTTCCCCATAGAATCATAGAAATATTCTGATCATGTATTATTCCATTGGTTTCCTCAATGATGGTTCTATTCTTCCTCCTCAAATTTTTTTGACTCCCTATGAAGTCTGAAGTATAACCATCCTCCTTTTTTGTTAACCTTCCTAGAGTCTTCACTTCCAGTGTGTTGTTCCTATGAATGCACTAAAATCCCTCTGGATCCATGAATTCAACAAAGGTTCCTTCCTCCTACAATTTCCCTCATGACAATGATACAAATAATATATACATGTGCATACTTGAGGGTCCTGATATGATTTCTCTAATGGTACCTAGTTGATCTCTGTCCTTTGAGATATTCATGAAGAAGGTATTCATGGTGTCACCTTTTGTCATCTTGTTATTTTGAATATGGACCTTCAATGTAAGAGCTTGAGTAGATGATTGGCTTCCTTATCTTGACATTAACTTCCTTCCATTCATCGATAGTTGTCTCTAGTAAACTTTTTTTTTGTATCACCCATAATAAGTCTTCCTTTGAAATCTTGTCTTCCAAGAACTTGAAGTTTCTTGATCCATCAAGCTTATCTTCCATCATAGTTTTGTTCATCATATTTTTAGATTCTTCACAAATCCTTGTTAACTGGGCTAGAAAACCTAACGGTTAGGCTAGGCTAGAAACCTTAGGTTTTGTTGGGATTATGACTGCCAACAATCCTTGAAAGTCATAATAACATAGGTAATCTTTAAGGATTCTTCAAAGAGCTGTAGAAACCCTAAAACTAGAAATTTGCGGAACCCTAGAAACCCTAGGGCCAAAAATCCAAAATTATTAGAATTTCACTTTGAGAGTTTCTGGAGGTGCACTGAAGGAATCTATACCCTCCTTTCCAAATTTCATCCCCAATGTCCAAGTGTGAAGTTATAAAACACCCAAAAGAATAGGGTTGTAGGAATTTTCTGGAAACCCTGGGAGGGTTGTACGGTTCTACAAAAGAGGAGGAATGACTGGTAGAAACTTGTGCAAGGGGTTCTTCACGATCTATGCTCTGAAACCATGTTGATTTTTCAATAAGATAGGCTTAAGCATGAAGTTCATTCCATTTTATCATTTTACTTAAACCATAGATGATTTGTTGTAGCAACCAAGATCACAAGAAGAAACACCATGTAGAAGTACACAAGAAGTATCCTAGGAAACCCTTCTCAACAAAGGAAGAAAAACCAGCCAATACTTTGCTATATTCTTCAAGAGAAATACCTCCAACACAATAAAATACTAGCACACAAAAGGGTGCTCACAAACCCTAGAAGACTAGCACCCAAGAGAGGTGCGCACTTTTCCCAAGAAGTAAGTACTTGCTCAAATTTCCAAACTCACACTTGTGATATGATTCCTCAATGGGGAATTTACCTTTACTTATATTAGAATGAAACTATCAACAGTGGTGTCTATTGGCACAATAGGTCTGACCTCAATAACTCAAAATATAATTAAATTTCCATATTAATTATCTTTTACATTATGGTGGGGTCGACTTGTACCTTTACATAAAAAATAGGGTTACTGGTAATTCTGACTCTTGGACAATATAGAAAGGGATCTCATACACCCACTAGTGCTCAACCACTAGGGGCACAACCATTTGTGCTCAGCCACAGGGATGTCCACATCTCTATCTCACTGCGTCTCACAAGAGAACCACACTCACTGGTGCTTAGCCACTAGGATCATGTTCACCTGTGCTCAGCCACAGGCACGTCCAAATCAACAAATCTTCTTTCTCACTATGTTACACAGGAGAATCATCTGTAGTAACACATCATCTCAAATCTCTTCTCAGAGGAGGCTAATACATCGTTTCATCTTTATCTCAGAACGATGCACCCAACTCATGGGTTTTTACACACATGCACCTGTGCTCGGCCACAGGCACGTCCAACTCAGCAAATCTTCTTTCTCACTTCATTAAATAGGAGAAACATCTGAAGTATCATATCAACTCTATGCACAGAGGAGAAAAAAAAACCCAACACATGGGATCCTTCCCTTCTCGGGGGCACACAACATTCCATCTTCATCTTAGAGAGGAACCACACACCCAGCTCATGGGAACAACCAACTCAAGGGATTCCTCACGCCACACAGAGGCACACACAACGTTCCTTCTCCATCTTAGAGAGGAACCACACACCCAACTCATGGGATTTATCTCAGGTCGACTCACTCAGTCTGTGTCCTGGAGGATGTCTCACGCAACTATAATCATCAACAAGTAGCGACATCGCTCAAATATTAGTCTAAGATCAGCGAGATGATTAGATCTCTTGCGAGAGCGTGATGCTAGATCATCAAGATATGCCTCGACTATATGTCTAAGGTCGTGAAAAGAAAATGACATGGACCATTGAAAGGTGGCTCCAACATTCTTCAGGCCAAAAGGAATATTACGATATGTGAACGTTCCCCAAGGAAAAATAAAAGTTGCCTTATGTTGGTCTTCGGGTTTGATCTGAATCTGATTGTATAATGAGAAACCATCCATGAATGAAGATACCTCACAACCTATGCACTCATCGAAAATCTGATCAATGAACGGGGTGGGAAAGTTGTCTTTCAGACATGCCTTATTCAAATCATAGAATTCCATGCACATGTGAATCTTACCCTGTTTCTTGTTAACCAGAACCGGGTTTGGCACCCATTCCGTCAGCTATACGGGGTAGATAAAACCGGCTTTGAGCACTTTTTCTACTTTTGCCTTAATTGCTTTCGCTTTTCGAGGATTTACCAGATGAAGATTCTGTCGGACTGGCTTGGCATTAGGATAAGTCGTAATTTCATGCTCACCAAATCATGGGTCAATTCCTAGAATTTCCTCGTAAGACCAGGAAAAAATGTCGCATAACTCCTTGAATAACTCAGTATAAGTTCGAATCTCTTCAGGGGAGTAGTCCACTCTGACGAAAAAAATCTCCACAACGTTAGGTTTTTTGGAGATATTTATGGGAATCATTGTAGTGATTATTTCCATGTTACCCTCGACATAAACTCTGTGCAGATCCAGAGGATTGATAGGACAAGAATTATCTCCATTCATGGTTGAAACGAATTCTCCCGCCTATGTTCTCTTTAGCTCGAGAAGGAAGTAATATTTATGATCTAGATCATCCCAAGGTCTATCGGGACCATTCATTTCCTTGATAATCACCTCATCAGAGGGAAATACCAAGTCTAAAGGATCTTGAGTGGCAAGAACACCTTGATCCCAAATAGGCTCGAGAACCAGATCCAAACTCATGTGCGGGAGTCAGATCGGGGTCGACCAAAGTTTTTTGGACAATGTTGTATGCAAGCTCAGTCGCAGACAAAGGCATGACCATTCCAGGATGCCCTGTCCCTTCCATCGAGTTAGATGGGGAAGGTAGAGTCCACAGATCATTAAATTATCTCGTTCGAAACAATGATACTTGTAGAATTGTAGCCTTAGGTTGGTCGAGAACAACCGATGTAAGCTTGACATCGCCAGAAGGCGACGGGTAATCAAAATTTCCCATCAATGACATAAAAAAACTAGCACCTAATTTGACAGTGTCAGGCTGCGGAATATCAATCATTGAGATCGTGGAATCCCCTGATGAAGGGTCAGGATGGGAGAAGGAAAATTGGTCAATGGCTACAATCTGGCCCTCGTGTGGAAAACACAAGACCTGAAAAACCGTAGGAACCACTACGTGCATCGCATAAGTCCAACTCCTTCCTAACAACGGGTTGTAGTCGAGAGGCGCATTGACCACTTCAACTTCGATGCACATGGTTTTTCCTCCCAACTGCATGTGGAAAGAAGGAATGATCCCATGTGGTCTAAATGACCAACCGTCAAACGCCATAAGCAACATAGGTGATGGAGACAAATTAGGTTTCCCTATGTCCTTCCAACATGCCAACTACATCATGCAAGTAGAGGCACCCTCGTAAACCACTGTACAAAAAATGGTCCAAGTAAAATATTTTGTGGTGTAAGCCACTACTATCTGAAATGCAACGTGGTAAGGAAGACGAGGTTTCAAGTTGGTTGGATAAAAAATGATTGCACCCAGGTTACAAGTCTCCGCCGATACCAAGGAAGATAACAAATATTTTCTATATGAAGGGAAACTATGGAGGAATTCCAAAGTAGACATCGTGCAAGGTTTCTATGCCAAATATTCCACAACGGAATAGTTCTGGGCGACCCTCGCATTTGAATTATGAGAATATTTTTTGAACCCGCCTTTTGGGATGCGAGTCATTGTTTTTCCTTCCGCCTTCTCTATCTGTAGAGGAGTCGGTAGTTTCATTTCTTCTTTTCCCTTCTTGATAGATTCTGACATTCCATAATCTCGAGCCTTGGTCACTATATTAGCCTCGACATTCATCATGTAAATATTAGCGGCCAGTTTAGTAGGCGTGAGGGGTCCCTCACTACCCCCTGCCGCTCTCATGCATGTTGAAGCTTGAGTCATGTTTTTCCCTTGTGGAAAAGGGTTCATAAGCACAATAGGTTGTTTTTGCGCTAATATCTTTTGAGATTCTACAAGTAAAGGGCACAGATGAGTCAGGTGGTATTTTGTGCAAAGGTTACACAGATACTTCGACTTCTTCTTTTTTGTTTTTCCCCCTCTAGCATTGTTGGTATCATTTTTATCCTCCTTACCTTTATTATTCCATTGTTTTTTCTTTCCCTCTGGCTACTCGTTGTCCTTAGGGTTCGTTAATTTCACAGTGTGTACGTTCGATGTCTAGATAGGGGGAACAACCGAGCTAGGAGTCTGGCTAGCCACAAACTATTGTATTTAAAATTGTTGCTATTGATTTGAAAATAGGTCAGTGGAATTGCCTTGCATTGATCCCACAATACCATCGACATGGGGTCTAGACTTTAGCTTGGCCTTATCGAGAATAGACTGGGGCGCATCTGGAAAAATTGCATAGATCATGACAGACTGAGAGTAGATCAGTTCAAGATGTTGCGCTCTCATAATCACCTCCTCCTCTGAAAACACTCCAAAAGTCGCTACGTCCTTGGATATGCAGGGCACCAAAGACTTCAGGAACCACTCAAGCAAGAAATCAGGAGGGACCTGGTCCTTTATTAATCTCTTTTGACGCCGCCATTCTCGGATATGGTCATAGATATGGTCATCCTTGGTTTGCTCAAATTTGGCCAGCAATTCAGTGCCCACATCGTATCTCATAGCTAACTGGAAATGGTTCAAAAATACCATTTCCAAGTCGTTGAAGTAAGAATACCTCGAGCAATCGAGCTCAATATACCATTTTGCGGCACCCCCTATAAGAGTGCATTGAAAAAGGTGCAAGTGGACAGAGTCGTCCTTCAGTGACTTTGATGAGCACCATAAATGCAAATTTGTCACATGATCACCTGGATCCTAGCCAGGCTTACCCTCAAATTAAGAAATATCTAAGGGAAACTTAGTCGGCATGGGGGGTCAATGTGGATCGTGAAAAATTGGTTTGTTTAGTAATCTTGAAAATTCTGGCAGATGTAGCATTTCCAAAAATGACAGTTTAGGTTGTGTATTATTTACAGGAAAAGAGGGTCTTGGAGTTTGGCTGGCACCAAGTTGCCAGGAAAATTTGGGCTGCTGACCAAGGTTTTGGTAAAAACCATGGCCTTGACCAGCATAAGGTAATTGTTTTTTTTTGGGTACCATCGAATGATTCCCGAAATTGGATGACATAGCTTGTGCGAGGATTGCTCCTTGTATTGTGTTACAAGGATTTTGGAAGGGTATGCCCCCGGTCGATCTGACAGGAATGGGTACGAATCCTTTCTCGGGGGGTTGCCCCTAACCGAAATTCCTTGCGAGGGAGCCTATCCTTGCCAAGGATTCCAAAGACCCTGTGTGGATAAAAATCCAATTGTCTCTCCCTGTGAAGGAATAATACCTTTCATCGAGTTCTGTTGACAAAAAATAGGGTTTCCCCCAACCGAGGTAGTAGCCAAAGAGAAAGCATTGTTCCCAAATGCACTGAACAAAGAGAACGAAATAGATCCCATTGGCATTGTATAAGACAAAGTTCCTAAACTTCCTCCACAATATAATCTATAATTAACATTTGGCCCGATTGGCAGTTGAAAATCACCACCGAGCAAAGGGGACAGAGGAGGTATATGACCCCTGTTATCACTGAAATTTCGTTCGCACATGGTTACAAGAAATCAACATCGTCAAACAGTAATGAAGTCATTCATGGCCCTGAATTAATCTCACAGCATTCAAAAAAGGTCAAAAACTATACAAAGTAGTGAAAAATTGAAGAGTGCTTTACAGAAGTTGGGAGCGCGTGCACATGCGCGGAACAGAAACGTAGAAAGTGCGCATACGTGCACGATGCGTGCCTGTTAGCACAAAAAGCCGTGCACCTGCTAAACGACGCATTTATGAATGTGGTCGGCCTCCCAACCACTTATGGTTCATCTCCCAAGCTAATTTGACCTCCAAATTTGGGATGGATCCAAATGGTGGGCTGGTCAAAGACCTAATAATGCCCTAAATGGCCTCTTTTCACACTACAAAGCAGTTCAACAATAACCCAATGCAATGCTATAAAAAGCCATGAATGCACCTCATTTTCTCAAGGAATTCAAAGTAATGTTATGCTGCCTAGATTGTTTTAAGGACTCCATCCTTGACAAGAACACATTGGCACCATTTCATTGAGCAATCCACCTCTCCATTGAGTAGATTTGCAAAGAGTTCTTTCACCACTATTCTCATTTTCTTTGTTGTAAGGAGAGAAAGCTTGTGAGGGTCCAAGAGCCTTCCCTTAGAGGAAGAAGGGACTCATAGTCCCGTTTCTTCTTGGTGCTTTGATTTCATCAATAGATAAGCCTCAAATCATTGGTGACATGGGTCTTTTTGTTTTTGTTATCTCTATGTCCCTATGCTTATGATTTTAGTTTGTATTAGTTTAATTATTGATTATAGTTTTGTTTTTCTTTCTCTAACTCTTTCCTCTACAGCTGTCTTGCTCAGCAGACCCAACTGGGGATGCAAGCACCTCTTATTTGCTCACCAAGGGACGAAAAAGGTGCAACAGATTGGCGACTCCACTGGGGAAAGGTATCAAATTCCTACCTCATTTGGGTTTATTTTTCTCTTCTTTTAGTTTGATTAACTTGTAGGTGCACAAACTGGCCTAGGTCGACCTGCCAACCATCCAATTCAAAGGAGAATTGAGAGAAATCCATCCGGATTTTTCTTTCTCGACCGCTTGTCACAAGTGCACGGGTATTCTACCCCACAGACGTGCATCGTGCGTGCATGCGCTTAAGTAACAACCTTTCTCTATGCGCATGCGCTTTGTGACTCATCTCTGTTCGCGCGCCAGCGCTCTGTGCGCCTCTGTCTTCACTAGGGGCCACGCATCTGAGTAAAATTTCACATTGTAAGTTGTTGGGATGTGGGGAAGGCCATTTGCCTTCTTAAAAATGATGTCAAGCATTCTCTAAAAACTGCACCACACTTAGTCCCCTCATCATATAAAGGGGTTAGTCAAACACACATAGGCACTTAGGAGGATAAAAATCAATTTCCCTTATTTGCTTTTTGCCACATGGA
>JZKD02S1615405.1:234585-262495 GCA_000966675.3 Picea glauca | reverse complement strand
GTATAAGGAGAAAGGGCTGGAGGGGAAGGTTGAGGCAAAAACTCAGAATATGATGTGAAACTTGGGCTAAGAAGGGGAAGGGATTTTGGTAGAGTTTTCTTATTCTCTTGCTTGTCTTTTCAAATGATACCCCAATACTAGCATGCAACTCGTGTATGTACACGGGCTAACTAGTATGCAGAACACATGTGTATGTGGGTGAGTTATTAGTTCAACAGGGCACGTACATTTTCCAAAAACTGATTTTTTAAGAAGAAGCCTCAGTAGTATTTTGGAAAAGCATGTAAGTGGAAAGGCCAATGTCTTGTATGCACAGGTAAAACATTTTTGGACTATAACAGATGCCCCCTAATGTGTGAGGTAATAAGAGAAACTAATGGCTGAAATACATTAAAATATCTTTACCAATGGGAAGGCACAGAGTCGAGTGAGCCTAGGATGAATTTTCGTAAGCGTGCCATCTGCAAAACAATCATAAACTCTCTGAGGCAGGCATACCCATGCTCCAGATGAACTAAGCATGGCTTCCAATTAATTACATTATATATCAATGTCATATAAATGTCTATATAAAGTGTAGCCACAAGCAATAGACAACGAATCTACATCTCAAAATCATTTGAAGATATACAAGTACAATATAATATGAATTTTCAAGAAGCATTGATGCCTCTGGCTGGAGACGAGGACGTCATAGCTCGAGCAACAACTTCAAGATCTTCAAAAATTAGGTAGGAGTACAATAGGAGAGTAAGACTCACTATCCCAAGGTCCTTGACATGCCATCGAGGAAAGACTGGAGGATCTCGATCATCAGGCACAAAACTTCATTGATTTTGAATCTGAACTTGACTGGACTCTTGGGATGGCCAACTCATGAAAGTCAATAGATAAATTGTAGAATGGCCGAATTAGGTTGGATAAACTTCCCTTGGAAAAAATCACGATAAAATGATGAGACTCAAGCAACGTAATATTAACATAATTTTGTGATACGGGAGGCACCACAAACTCTCCATATGCTTGGAAGAGTAACCAAATGGAGGAAGAAAAAACTCTATGTAGAGAGAACAACTTCCTAAGGTCATACTAGATCCCAATGCTTGGCGAATAAATAGAAGGATTTGATTTTTCCAAGGGTGACTATCTTACTACTGAAAAAAGAGAATGTATATCCCACCCCCTCTTTTTGGAATATTTGATTTTTTTGTCTTTTTCAAATTTTTAATGAGCTTGAAAAAGAATAAAAGAATGCTACGTTACAAAGGAGGAATGAGTGTCACAGGAAATCAAACTAGTTCCAAGCGCATGGAACATATTGATGCTCAGTGCAAGGAGACATGTGCAGGATAAGGACACTCGGGAAAATTCCTCCATGGGTCAAGGTGTCAAATCGCAAGGGAAAAAGTGTCGCGAGGCTTGATTTAAGGAATTATTTGAAGGTTCGGTTAATATCAACATGAAGCCGACATTAGGCCAAAGACGCAAGGATGAGACATGTGATGTGATAAAGTATGACACAGCATGACTCCTTCCATGTGAATTTTTATGAGCTGAGAGAAGGTAAGCTTGGTGTTTTTTCATGTTTAAAGAGTCTGAAAAACACTAAAAGAAGACTCCAGAGTGTTCCTTTTTTGTAACTAGTCATGATAATACTCTCCTAGCACTTGAGAATACTCTTCTAGCAAACCGAAGATCCTATAGCTTACCTTTATTTGTAAATTAACCATCTGGACCGAAAAAGGGGTAAACTACCGCCAAACATATGTGCCTTCAAATTTGAGTTTGGCGAGCGGGAAGGGAAACAAGATTGCTCGAAAATATTTTCAATTTTAGAGAGTCCAAAAAGGGCTTAAAGAAGACTCTAAGGGGGCTTATTTTCTCAAGTAATCTAGACGAGACCGAAAAGAATAAATGATCTCTCGTTAGATGTTTCTTTCAAATTTTAAGTGAGCTTGAAAGACAACAAACCATGCTCTTTATGTAGTCTCGTGGGAATAGCCAAGAATGATGACTAGAAAGAAGAATGAGGCTTCAATATGTAATCATGGCAGGAATAAAAGGACTCTTGGACCTACGGAGAAAACTCACAGCATGGACACCAAAATGTAGCAAAGGATATACCTAGGGAATCCATGTAGAGGAATGTTCTAACACCTAATTACGACACTTCTAAAGTATCATAGGAGGTTCTGTGTCGCACTTCGGTGGGATCGATCCTATTGAAAAGCAGAAAAGTCAACAATATGCAAAATTCAAGGTGGTGAAAACCTAACCCATATGAAAATGTTGAAAAAATGACTTTTACCACGGAATGATATAAGTGTAACCCATCTCAAGATAACACCAAACTAAAATAACAAATTCATCAAAACGACCCAAAGATCTCTCAAAAGGGAACTCAAGTAGCTACCAAGCCAAGAAAGGGGGAAAAGGGACCAAATTAGGGGGAAAAGGGCCAAAAAAGGTCATAACAACATGATTAGTGGATCCAATCAATAAATAATCCATCTAAGCATGTGCATCAAAGATTACTAGATCAAACAATTAACAACGCAAAGACACTATGCAACTTGTCAAGCTGAAGTATGGGATGGTTGATGAGGTGTCCTATTGGGTAGATATTTCCCTAGGTCAAGGAGAGCCTCCAAGAGGTCCCTCTCTAATCCATGTAAGGTGTATGAGGTGGATGGGGTCAATAATCAATGGACATAGGGCTCATGAAATACTAGGGGTCGTAATGTCTCATTCATAGATGCCTTTGTAGAGGGTGTGTGGTACCTTCATCTGCAATGCACTTTTTCCAAGCCCATCATTTGTCTTTTATCTTTCTTTATTTATTTTTTATTTCAAAATATAATACGAAGAGATTGAAGGTCACTTCCCTAGCATGGTGACCAGGTGGTGGAAATGTCACCCACAAATACCTAATGGATTTTAGAAGGTTGGCTTGTGATGAGACCCCCTTTCTCTCATCCATGCAACTGAGAGTCACTGCCTTGGTTTGGTGACCAGATAATGACAATGTCATACCACTATATATCCATGGATGTGATAGGTCAGCTCGTTATGAGACCTCCTATCCTTCAACTAACGTTTTAAGCATTTTATTATTATATTGTGGGTCCCCTTTATTCAAATATAAGTGTTTCATTGCTTTCTTGGGTGATCCCTGGGAGAGGCATCTGGAAGGTTCATATATGGATTTTATCTTTAACCCAACACCAACCCCTCTGGGCCTTTATCCCCTTATTCCCATAGAATGAGGGACAACCCCTTTTTGGGTCAATACACCCTAAAATCCCAAGAGATAAGGAAACATAGGTGAATAATGATAGAAAATGGTAAGTATGGTTGGGAATGGTACGATGGATTATTAAGGGATTTCCCAAAAGAAAACCCATTCCCAAAGAAGACCACTTACTAGGGCACAATGTCAACCACCAAGGTGAAGCAAGGAAAAAGGCATAATGTCCAAACACGTATCATGAAATCTAGAGAAATATAAGATACAACATAATCAAATGGCTTAAATATTTAAATGATGCTCACCATAATACTAACTTGTACCTCATGGAGCAAGGCCCACTACCTTCCAGAAGCCAACTGGTGGGGTGGATTCCATATGTAAACCTGTGACCATCTATGGTGGTCAGTGGGTTTTCCATGTGTGTAAAGGGTATTGTTGGTCATGTAGTCTCTCGGCACTCCATTTTTGCAACTTGAGGGCCTCGAGACATCATCTCCTTAGTTATCCATAAAATGGGGACAATATACACAATAAAACATAACAAGCATCCTGATGTCACAAAAAACTACACTTGTTGGGATTCAGGAAAATATGATAGTAGAGAATCCTCTCAAACATTAGTTGTAAATGGGCGGGATGATCAAATCTCTTAGGAGAACGTGATGCCAGATCATCGAGATAGACCTCGACTATGTGTTTGAGGTCATGGAAAGAAAACAAAATGGCCCACTGAAAAGTAGCTCCAACATTTTTATGGACAAAAGGCATTTTTCTATACGCGAATGTACCCCAAGGACAAATAAAATTTGTTTTATGTTGGTCCTCGGTCTTGATATGAATTTGATTGTACCTAGAAAAATCATCCATGAAAGAAAAGACCTAACAACCTACACATTCATTGACAATTTGGTCAATAAACGGGGTTGGAAAATTTTCTTGAGGGAAAGCTTCGTTCAGGTTACAAAAGTCCATACATAAGAAAATCACACCTTGCTTCTTGTTGACGGGAACAGGGTTAGATACCCATTTCGTCAATTGCATGGGATAGATGAAACCAACTTTGATGAGTTTCTCTACTTCAACCTTTATCATCGCTTCCATGCGAGGATGACCAGGCAAAGATTTTTTCAGACAGGCTTAACATAAGGGTAAGTTGTTATCTTGTTTTCAATGATGTGGATCAATTCCTAGAATCTCTTCATAAGACCAGGAAAAGACATCGCTAAATTATTTAAACAAATCAGTGTAGATTTAAATCTCTTTGGGAGAACAACCTTATTCAATGAAGACATTTTCCACGATGCCAAGGGTTCTAGAGATTTCAATAGGAATCGTTTCATCTATACTTCCCATGTTTCCCTCGACATATATTCCATGCATAGCCATAGGGTTAATAGGACAAGGGGCATCTTCATTCATGGTCGTAACAAACTTTTATGCCTCTATTCTCTTGAGCTGAGGTAAGAAATAATATATGTGGTGAATATCATCCCAAGGTCTGTCTGGCCCAATCATTGTCTCCAGGATCACCACGTTAGAGGGAAAGACTAAGTCCAAAGGGTCATAAGTGGTGAGAGAGATATGAGAATATAGGCTTGAGAATAGGGTCTAGCTCCTGTGGGGGAGCTGAATCAAGGTTGGCCGAGGCGTGCTGGAAAATACTGTATGCAACATCAACAGTGGATAAGGGCATGGTCATTTCAAGGTTCCCTACCCCTTCCATTGAATCTTATGGGGAAGGTAAAGTCCATGGGTTTTTAAAGTAACTCGTTCTAAAATATGTGACTTGAAATATTGTAGCCTTCGACTAGTCAACGATAGCTAAAACAAACCTAACATCATTGGCATGCAATGAATAATCAAGAGTCCCCATTAAATATGGAAACAATATGGTACCTATGTTGACAGTACCTGGCTATGGGTTATCAATCATTGGGACCATGGATTCCCCCAATGAAGGATCAGGATGGGAGAAGGTTAATTGATCAACGGTTATGATCTGGCCTTCACGAGGAAAATATAAGACCCAAAAAATGGTGGATACAATCGATGTCATAGCATAGGTCCAAATCTTCCCTAACAAAATATTGTAGTCGAGAGGCACATCGACTACTTCTACTTCGACAGACACAGTTTTTCCCTCCAACTACACGGGAAAAGAGGGAATTATGCCATATGGTTTGAAATATCGATCATCAAACGTAGTTAGCAACGTGGGCGATGAAGACAACTCAGGTTGGCTTATGTCCTTCCAACGTGCCAACGACATCATGCAAGTCGAGGCACCCTCATCCACCACTGTATGGAAAATGTTCTATTTCAACGATTGTGTGGCATACACCACTACTATCTAAAAAGTGACATGGTGAGGAAGACGAGGTTTATGGTCAGTAGGTTAAAAAACAATCATTCCTAAGTTAGTGGTATCGACCGCTCCCAAGGTAGACATCAACGCTCTCCTCTGTGAGGGGCAACTTTGAAGGACCTCGAGAGAGGAAATTAGGTGCGGGGGGGTCCCTGACTGCCCCCAGGCGTGTTTGTGGATGAGGAAGATTGAGCCATATTTTTCCCTTGTGGAAAAGCGTTAGTTAACATGGGAAGTTTATGTTGTGCCAATATCTTTTGGGCTTCCTAAAGTCAAGGGCATTGATGATTCAAGTGGTCGTCTTTGAAATGCTTACATGAAAACTTCACCTTTCTCTTTTCATTTTTTCCCTCGCCAAAATTATTTGGAGCCTTCTTATCCCCCTTACCCTTCTTATTTTTAGGTTTTATCTTTCCCTTAGTTTGTTGGTTACCCTTGGGATTTGTTGATTGCACATTGTGTACATACGACATTTTGGTTATGGGGGTAGCTAAAATATGAGGTTGGCTAGCCACAGTCTGTTGAATCGATAATTGTTGTAACTGATTAGACAACAAATCTATGGACTTTCTCTGTGCGGAGCTTACTATGTTGTCGACGTGAGGAACAAAATTATGTTTGGTCTTGTCAAATGTTGACCGTGGTGCATCGGGTAGGATCTCGGCATACTAGACTGAGAGTAAATAAACTTTAGTTTTTGGGTTCTCATGATAACTTCTTCTTTGAAAAAAACCCTGGACATTGCGACGTATTTGGATACACAAGGTAGCAAGGAATTTAGGAACCACTCAAGAAAAAATGTGGGAGGGACGTTAACCTTGATCAAACTCTTTTGTCGCCGCCATTCTTGGATGTGATCCAAGATATGGTCAACTTTCGTTTGCTCGAATTTGGTCAGAAACTCAGTGCTGACATCATATCTTACTGGTACCTGGAAATGGTTTAAGAAAACCATAGACAGGTAGTTAAAGTAAGCATACTTCAAGCTATCGATCTCGATATACCATTTCTCTGCACCCCCTATAAGAGTGCATTGAAACAAACACAACTGAATGGAATCATCCTTTAATGAATTGGATGAGCACCATAAGTGAAATGTCATCACATGATCACCTGGATATTCGCCACGCTTTCCTTCAAATTTAGGGATGTATGAGGGAAACTTAGTTGGAATCGAGGGGCCAATGTGGATCATGAAAGATCGGGTCATTCAAAAGTATCGACAAGTCTATAAAATGCAGATTTTCTAGAAAAGGTAGTCTCAGTTGTAGTGGATTTACATGAAAAGAGGGGCCTGTATTTTGGCTGGAAACAGGTTGCCAGGAAAAGTTTGACTACTGGCCAGGGTTTTGGTAGAGACCATGGTGGCCCTATCTAATAAAGGGACTTGTGTTTTGATTTTTCATCGTCAACTGATTCCCGAAGTTGGATGACAAGCCTTGTGTAGGGATCTCTCCCTGTACAGTATTCCAAGGACCTTGGTTGGGGATACCCCCAACCGAACCTCCTGGAATAGGTACTGAACCTTTCCCATGTTTTTACAGAGTGTGGGAGGGGTTTCCCCTGATTGACATACCTTACGAAGGAAACGAGCCTTACTAATGATTTCCAAGACCTTGTGAGGAGTAAAATCCTATCATCACTCCCTGCGAAGGTATGAAACCTTGCGTAGGGTTTTGTTGACCAAATACGGGGTTTCCCCGGGCTGAGAAAGTAGACGATGAGAAAGCATTATTTACAAATGTGTTGAACAAATAAAAATGCATAGATCCCACCAGAATCATGTAGAATTGAGGTCCATATCTCCCCCCACTTAACAAACTAGAGTTGGTATTGAGCCTGATTGGTTGTTGGAAAGTGCCTTCGCCCGAAGGGGATGGAGGAGGGATGTGACCCCCATCGTAAGGGATAGCATTGAATGGGGTAGTGGTGCTCGTGAATGGTCATTGCAAGGGATCATTAGAGATCTTTTCCCCCATACCAACGGTCTGTAGAGTAGAGTTGGTTATAACCGAACTGGAGTCAAAACCTGACATCCCATATGAAAAGGAAGTGCTAAACACATTCTTGATAGAGGGAACAATGGTTAAAGTCATCGAAGGGATTGTGACACTACCCAAAGTAGTGGGCATGTGGATGGTCGTAGTCCTAAAAGGTGGATATGGGGGAGGAGGTACAATGCCCCCTCCTACAACAACCGAGATGGGAGTATGAGGACTCCCTGATGAAGTAGCACTAATTGCTTCCATTGTCGCTCGCCAAACAAAATGTTATTCAAGTGAAGTCACCTCAGGAGGGACTATCTGAATTAGAAGCGATGTTGATAAGTCAGTGATTGGAGGGTTTTATAGCCTAAAAAATTTAGTCTCTAGGTCATAAACATTAGATTCCTCCGATGCAGGAAAGTCTTCTCTCGGAGATGGCTCAGGTACAGTTTCCTGTGGCCCGGTAGTGTTGATGGGATCTAAATCCCATGACTCGACAGAAGGAACCAAACCCGCCACTGAGGCCCAATTAGAATCTACAAGGTTTGGAGTGAAATTTTTCTCCAAATTGTGCGATATGATCGAATTATCAATGGGCTTTGTCTTTCCTGGTGAAGGCTCTTCCTTCAGTTAGGACAGTTATTTTTTCCGTATTTCTCTTGGGTGGGGATGGTGTAAGAGATGAAAGCCAGTATAAACCAAATTGAAAAATAACAAGACAGAAGTTTTAACTAGTGGGAAGAGGTCAAGATTGGGATAACTTTTTTCTCAAACATGCAAACAGTGATTCTATGCCATAGGGCCTAGTACTAATACATTAACCAAATGAGCATCCAACTACTGTCTGAGAAAACTAATTAACAGAAGAAAACATATATGTAATCAAGATCATGGTAAGAAAAATAATTCATCTACCGTAACAATCATCACATAACAACACAACGATTTATCTTCATCATTAAAGTAAAGAACATCAAGACATTGCACCAGATAACTTGACAACATAATTAATTGTTCTTACTCATTTACTACATCATTCATGGAACAGGAAAGGAAGTAATTCTTATCCAACTCCAATCACATACATCTGATGAAAATATCTTGTCTTTGGTCCAGAAGGACTTCTCAATTCACAACAGTCTCAAAATAATTATCAACAACCCAAAAAGCAAAGTTCTTACAATAACCATCGACCCCTTGTTAATTGGTCAATATCTCTATTTATAAAATAAAATTTAACTGTAATTAATGGTTAAATATAGTTTACGCCAAACAAAATTCACCACATGGCGTGATCATGCAACAACTTCTTTAATAGTCCACCTGAGATGTCTCTTTAAAAGGGTGACTTCTTTCATATTCAGACCATCTAATAAACAACTCTTCACAGGTTTGGTCCCATGGGAGCCTGTGTTGTTCCATAGGGGCAGCATATACTCCTTTGATATCCACTGCGTGTGCTCGGTACTTCACCAAACTGAAGTTCAGTTGTTGTAGTATGACCCAAGCTCTGATTGGGTGTTTCGCAAATTGTTGCACTAGCCCTGGTTTTGCATCGGTGATCTTTGCGCACTCTTCGATCCATAGCGAGTCCTGCTCGGCATATATCTTGAGCACACCACTTAGGTCGATAAATTCATCGGGGTACCGAACTCAGGGAGACCGACATCATTCATTAATTTATTAATTTTACCCCAACGTTTCTGGCACTTGGCCCATTGTTGTTAGATTTCACGGTGTGGGTCCCGAGACATCTTAGCCCAATACTCGGCAAATTTCTTCATGCGGTCGAGGCTTCTTTTTCTTACTAGCTGAATGCCATGTCTTTCCTGTTCTTGGCCCTATTGAACCGCCTTAATATATTCGATTCTTTCCACCACTTGTTGTGCCTTTTTTGCCATCGCTCCATCTCCTTACACATTGCGAGTGTCATGAGAGTGTATTCTTGGAACTCGGCTATATTTGTGGTCAATAGGTGCCTTTCTTTCTTGAACTCATTGTAAACACCATTGAACTCACTTCTCAGATACACAATGGTTTGCGTAGCACTTTTTTAGTACTTGGCCAAATGGAGAACATGTCTGAGATCCTTTAGGGTGGCGGCTAATTCCTTTTCATCCCTCCTAACTCTATATTAGGTGGCATCAGAGAGGGCTCTTCCCACGCCAATCAGTTCAGATGCATGAGCATCTACTGTGTTTATTAATCTCTCCTTTGTGGTTACTAAGATGGAGTGATCCAAGGTGATCCTTCTCTTTTTCGTCGTCCTTTGAACAATGGCCTTTCTCTTTTGATCATAGGAGATCGCGTATATGTCTGCTACCTCATCTATCGGGTCTAGTATTTGTTGGTCACCCCATGTGAGGTTGTTTCCCAGGCTTCCCACGATGTATATTTGTTCAAGAATGGTCTCTCGGAATTCCTCGTTTAGCCTTGTAGATCCGACTTCTACTTGTTTCTCATCGGAGATTTGATTATTGGGTAGAATAGAGGTATTGGGCCTAGACTCGTTACTTACTTGCTTGTCAGTCGTAGAACGTCCGACTTCCTTTTGCGGAGGTTTTTCACTCGGGCCTGTATTTGTTTCCAATTCATCAGACTCCCTTGTGTCAAGATCACCTTCATCTTTGTTTCCTTTTGTCGGACCTCCTTGTCCTAAACTTGGGGACTCTTGGAAGAGGTCTTTTCGGGACTTTTGGAAGAGGTCTTTTCGGGACTTTTGGAAGAGGTATTTTCGGGACCTTCTTCTTCTTGGATGTGCACCGAGGTACCATGAGAGGGTTCTAGGCTCTCGTCTTCACTATATATGTATAGGTGTGCTCAATGGATTAGGCACTTGTGTTTCTATCGATACTCGACCTGTCTCTCGTTGAGTTGTTCCTCCTTCCGAGGGATCAATCGACGATGTTGTACATTCAGGATTTCCTAACCCATTGGTGTCATCGAGAACTGTGGAATCAGGATAGCTTGGCTTTGTCGAGACTCTTTGGATGGTAGTTGAAATCCCAGGACTTATGACAAGATGTGGGTTATCCTGCATCCGCTTCATGAGCAACTTGGTTTTCTGAAGTAGCAGCGTACCCCTTTCTCATGCAGCTTGATATTCCAGAAGATCCCTGATTTGTACCAGGGATTCCTGGTGAGTTCCCACAACTTCAATGTCTTCTTCGAGATCACTTATTTCCTCATCCAATTCATATGCAATTGCTCCTCCCGAGTGTCGGCTAATTTGTTGAACTTCCTTCTCTAGAAATGTTGCCTGTTCTTCCTGGCTCATAGCTCTAAACCTGGTTCCTCAAGGATCAACTCTCCTGGATGCCACCATATTCCAGTCTTGGGCATTTTCAGTAAATATTTCATCTTCGAACTAGTCGTAGGCATAGGGCCAATAGGATGATACATGCGACGCGTGTTGTAGAAGCAATTCATTGGGATCGTGTTTGCGAAATCGGCCAATTTGGAACCAAAATTCCAATTGACCTAGACTGAGTTGTTTAGCATGCATGGTATCTTTGACCATGCAGAATCTGATATGAAACTCATACAATATGAAATCCCGCTTCTTGTCTTTTACCAAAGTTGCATTGTATCCTTGCAGGATGGTTTGATAGCAAATTTCTGCTAACACTAGCCGGTCGGGAGCATAAATGGGTAATAAGTGGGGTGCCCCTGTGGCACTGAAAACCCTGATGTAGGTTTCTCGTTCTTCCAAATACCAATTGCCAATTTTGTTTATAACCTTCTTTGCTTCATCTAACAATCTAGGGCATTATCTTCTGAAGAGAAAGGAGTAAACGCGTGCAATAAATTAATCACAGATAACAACATAGGATTTTTTGTACCTGTTTTCCCATAGGATGTTGAAGTATACATGGACAGCAATCTCCGAAGGGTGCCAATTCAAGTTCATCTCGGCAAAAGCGTTCCCGGCGCAGATGATGTCCAGTAGATACGAGGCCATGCAGAAGGTGGGGTATCTCCCTCCTTCAACACCTGTGCCTGTCTTATGCAGGTGCTTAGCTATTTGGAGATGATGGCACCCCAATTGAAACTCATGCCTGAAATGGCGAGTGTAAAATCTAGAGGCATCCAAGCCTCTGAAAACTAGGAGCTGTCCTTCTCCACATGTAACCTGCAGAGTAGAGCCATGAAATATATGTATGGTTCCTTGAGATTGGTTGTTGGGTACCAGCCAACTGTCCGGTTTGTGAATTTTTTGTTTTCTCTCCTCCAAGATGCCAAGATCTTGTTGGTATCGTGTGATGCATAGAAACTTAGAACGAAATCAATGCTCAAATTTTCTCTAGAATCATTGAGCTTGTAGTAACTCTGAACCTTTGATGGTAGGAAAAATACAATGCATTTGTCGTTATCATCATTAATCAAACATTTTTGGGCGTCAACGTGGTCAATGATCCACTTCAGGAGCTCAATGCAAGGAAAGAATAGAGATCAGTTTTCCACCATGTGCAGATAAGCTCTGTGAATGTTGGGGAGGACCTTGTCGTCGAGCTTCCTCATTTCAGGATCGCTATGCGGGGTATATTCGAGGGGTTCTTATTTCTTGATTTTCTTGAAAACTTATTCCCAACGAGGAAATGCCATCTTGGCTCCAATTCTTTCCTCCGTGTCTCTGAAAGATGGGGGCTAGACAAAGGGCTCCTTGGTGATTCTCTTAATGACGGATACTGTCTTGGGAATGAATTATAATTGTCTTGCAACTAATGGGGAGGAGCCTTCTCCTACTTCTGATTCTTCCATCTTAGGGGCTCTCGGCGATTTCCTGGTGGATGGCTTCTTCGGAGGCATTGTTCCTGCAATTTAAAATGTCATTTGAATATGCGTGCAGAGAAGCGTTAGGTGAGAATATATAAAATGCTGCGCAAAACCCATAAGCGAACCCATACCTATAACGCTGGCTAAGATAACGGTTTCAATACTCACTGGACTTTGAATGCTTCCTGCAGACTGTTAGCTTCGATCTCCTTTCTTTTCTGAACTTCTTGCTGCGCAGAATGGGATCATACACAATGACTCGAAAGAAATAACTGGGAGATACTATCAATCATATTAGTTAGTTAATACGAGTAATGAACGAAAATTCAAAATAAACCATTATCATATTTCTACAGATAAATACTGACTGGTTGATGGCGAAGGCGTGGATGGAGATGCATTGTATCGGCGAGTTTAACAGTTCCTTTTGATTCACGCACAAGTCAGTAACTAATGCACGATCCATGAATTAACTGAGAACCGTAAATGCAGCGTGCCTGCCATACTCCAGGATTAACACGTCACATCACTCGACGAATGGATCGGGGATCGACTAGTATCAGAGTATGTACTTACATTGATAGGATCTTGGTGAAACTTCCGACGTCGATGATATAGGGGTTGGCGATCGGGGGAAAGTTCAGGTACACATCTTCTCAGGGGGATTCCATCTTGATGAGCTTTTGGCATTGAAAACATTTCGGGCATCGATAATTGGGGGTGTTACTCTTCATTTTGTGCAGCACGTAATATTAACTCTTTCTGTTGAAGCCAATCGAATCGGTCTTCGGCACAATCCTTCCCAATATTTATTCATATGAAAGAATCATTTGGTCAATCGATGCCAATGAGGGTCGGCACTTGACTACTTTGACTCCCCAAATGATTTTCGCCACCATCATCTTCTGCCAATGCCGAATTTCTCTTGTGAGTCAGGGAAAATCCTGGGTCGTCGATTCCTTGAGTAGTCATTAAGTATTTTAGATTTAATATGATTCGTCATTGTATGTTCAAGTGAACTTTTAATCAATTAAATTATGAAACATATAAGACAAGTCGAGGCGAAAACAGTTCAAAAGTAAAATAAATGGTGGTACCCAAAAGGAAATGGTCACAGAACTTTTAGGGTGTGTTGAGTACTCAACAAATGGCAATTTACTGGGTGGACGCAGAATCTCTATTCCTCCTTCGTTTCCCTCGAGGTATTACTGAACCTCAGAATAGGTATCTCCGATACTTCTTTTATTCGTATTGACCGAAGTTATTATTTTTTCCTCTTTTTTTTTTTTTATTATTGGAAGTATTGTTTTAGGGCTTGACCGTTCACTAGGAGGGCATTAGGTTCTCCCCTCATATTTTACAACCGATAAGTACCTACCCCAATATTCTCATCCACCTGGAAAATCCCAAGCCATAGGCTTTGAAACTTGGAATGTTTCCCTTTGGGTTCATTTGCCCTATCCCACTTCAGGACTAAATCTTCTACTTCAAAGTTCTTTTCCTTAGCTTTATGCTTGTCGAACCATATTTTCACTATCTGTTGATGAGCCAAGAATTTTGAATTAGACTTATCTCTCTCTTCTTCCAACATAAGTAGAGTGTTGATTCTTTGTTGCATGGTCGAGGAAGTTTCTTCGTTAGAATCTTGGGCCAATTGGAGAGATGGCAGATAAATCCCGTTCGGGAGGATGGCTTCCTGTCCGTAGACCATAAAGTATGGGGAATTTCCTATGGCTTCTTTAGGCATGACCCTATCGGCCCATAGGAAATTATGAAGTTGATTATGCCAATTTCATTGGTTATCTGTCACCTTCTTCTTTAGTATCCTTACCAGGTTCTTATTGGTCGATTCTACTACACTGTTTCCCTGAGGGTAATAATTTGCAGAGTACTTGATTATGATCCCTTTGTCTAGAGAAAACTCTATTAGTAGGGTAGAAGATAAGTAATATGCATTATCAAAGACTGGAATAGAGGGGACACCAAACCTTGTGATCAATTGTTGTTCTATAAATTGGATCACTATTTTCTCGTTCACATGAGTCAGAGGAATGGCCTCTGCCCATTTTGTAAAATATTCGGTGGTAGTAAGAATTTACTTGTGCAGTTTCAATGATCTAGGAATAATTTATCCTATGATATCCAACCCCCACTGCCCAAAAGGTCTAGAGACAATCACAGGATGAAGTGGGGTTGTTGCCCTTTTCTCCTTTCCAACACTTATTTGACAAGTTTTACAATTCCTAACGTAAGTATGAGCATCCTTGAACAAAGTGGGCCAATAATAGCCAACCCTCAGAATTTTATGAGCAATGGTGTTCCCTGCAAAATGTCATCCGGCGGGGCCATCATGGAGTTCCTTTAACACTTTATCGGCGTCTTCGCGTTCGAGACATCTCATCAATACCCCATCTTAGTTGATCCGAAAGAGCATTGAATTTATAAGGCGATATTGCATGGATTTTAATCAGAGGGCTCTCCTTTCTCTGGGGTTGATCTTTTCGAGACAAGTACCATGATGTAGTAGATAATCTAAATCCTTGTACCAGGAGTCCCATCCCAGGGAAATGTATGTTTCTTCACCACACCATAGTGCTATTTCGTTTTCCCACCTGAGATCTTCTTTTGCTTGATATTGAGCTTCGGATGCGAGCTTGCACAAGCCTTGTCCTTTTACTAACTTGGCAGGTTTTGTATCTAGATCAAATTCCTAGACTACTTCCATCCAGTTCTCTCTTATTTCTCCCATTTCTTGTTGGGTAAACAAGGATCGGATTGCAGGGTGTGGCACGATCACCTTAGTATGATTCTTGAGGATGTAAGACCTGAAATGTTTTACTGCTTTATAGACCGCGTAGGCCTGCTTGTCTATGGCAGGGTAATTGATCTCAGCTCCTTGGAGATCAGTACTCATAAATGACACTGGGGCTTTGTTGTTGTCATCATCCTTCTAAGTCAAGACCGCAGCTAGCGATTGGTCGGAAGCGAAAGTGTAAAGGTTAAAGTCTCTATTGAAATCGGGACTTCACAATACCGGAGCCCAGGATATAGCAGCTTTGATATTTTTGAAAGCGTCTTTTCTTTCATCATCCCACTTAAATTCAGAGTCTTTGAGAATCATCTTTTGTAAGGGTTTGATGATTTCAGCGAAGTCGAGAGTGAATTTCCTTAGAAAATTGATTTTCCCGAAAAAGGACTGCATGGTTTTCTTGTTATGGGGTAGCGGGAGTTGAGATATGGCCTTAATCCTTTTGGGGTCTATGCGAATTCCCACTTGAGATATAATATGACCTAACAACTTGCCTTATTCAACACCGAAGATAGTTTTCTTATGATTGAGTGAAATACCGTATTTATGGCATCTTTCAAAAATCTGAGTTAAGTGTTGGATGTGTTCTTCTCTATTCTTTGAATACACTGTTACGTCATCTAAATATACTACCACACACTTATTGATAAGTCCCTGGAAATACACGTCCATGGCTCTTTGAAAGGTTGCTCCTGCGTTAATTAAGATGAAAGGCATGCACTTATAAGCGAAGGTTCCCCATTTGGTTCGGAAGGTATTTTTTAATCGGTCTTCCTCTGAAACCAACACTTGGTTGTATCCTGAGAAACCGTCTAGCAGGGAGAAAATATCCTAGCCCGAAACGGTTTGTAGGAGTTGTTCCGAAAATCTACGCATAATCATATTTCTCCTGACTTCTTCCTCACTGGAACAAGATTTTCTACCCAGGCAAAATGCCTAACTTGGAAAAATATCTTTGCATCTAAAATCTTCCTTAACTCTTGATAAATGAGAGGTTCCAAGGATGGATGATACTTTCGAAGATTTTGTTGGAAAGGTTTCATTTTGGGTTTCAATGGGATAGTGTGTTGAATAATGCAGGTGTCATATGTTTTTAAATCCTTAGAGGACCATGTGAAAACATCCCGGTGTTGTCTGAATAATTTGAGGTAGGCCTTCCTCTCTTCCCTAGATAAAGTTTTGTTGAGATTTACATTCTTCAGGTTTTCTGGAGTCCCAAGATTCACAGTTTCATGGAGGGGGCAAGAGCTACTACTCTTTGCGTTTTTGGGTCCTTTAAAGCGATCCTTTAGATAAAACAGACTCTTTAGATTGGCTATCCCCTTCGGGATTGTGTGAGATTTCAAATTTCCAACATCTTGTCCTGTTTGGGGGTTAGTTTCAGTTGTCTGCTCTCGGAATTCTTCATTGTCTATGGCTAGGTATTTGAAATTGTCTTGGTTGATAAAGAAGTTTATGATTTGCTCGTCACCTTCAAAGACTTTCCAATTGGAAATATTTTTCGGCATCGACGGTTTGTAGAGAAGTCTGCAGTGAATCGGGAGGCTTCATAATCTTCCAAAGATGAGAGTCTAGAAGCAGTTGTGGCTAGGGAGTCAGTAAGGATATTCTTTTTTCTGGAGATTGCGGTGATATTGAAAGAATCAAAGCGTTCTATTAGCCTATGCACCTCCTGCTAGTAGTTCTTAAGATAAGGCGAATTGCGATGTATGGTATTTCTCACTTGTCTAAAAATAATTTCAGAATCTTCAAAGACTTTTAATTCCTTGATACCCAAATCTATGGCTTTCTTTAACCCTTGTACTAGAGATTCATACTTGGTTGTATTGTTGGTACACTTGAATTCTAGTCTACAGGACAGGAAATGATGTTTACCCTTCTAATCGATGAGTATGCACCCGGCTCCTGACCCTTCTTGTGATTTAGATCCATCAAAATAAAGGGTCCAAATTTGTGAACGATAATTTCTCCTCTCTCTCTCTTTTCTCTTGTTCTGTTCTCCGACCTTTTCCTCCAGAAGTCCTAGCGCGAGGTTTTGACAGAAGAGAGAATCTTCTATCGGCATTAAAGATTCTTCTTGAAAAATTATTTCGGAATTCTGAGTAAGAAGAACATTAGACAAGAGAGGAGAAAAGTTGTCGAAGTGAGAATCACAAGAATAGTTTCCCAATATGAGGAAGTCAGTAGAGGTTGGTTCGTTCGGGGTTTCTAGATCAGTGACCGTATGTTTCATATATCTTTCCCTGTCGATTATGATCATGTTCTTGTATCCTTTCAGTGGTAGAAAAAGGTGTGCCCAGTCGGTACTAAAATACTCGTTCAGCTTTTTATACCAATCTCGGCTCAACAATAGCCCATATGCATCAGGGATATCCACCACAATGATGTCAATCACCTGCAAGAAATTAGGATGCGTCGCTATCCTGATCATCACATCTTTGAGCTCTCCCATGACCTTGACTTGGGTTCTGTCTAGTTGTATGACATGTTTATCACTTTTGAGAGGGACAACACCTAATTTATTACACACAACCAAGGGAATGACATTAGAGGACGCCCCCAAATCGACCAGAAAATTGTGAAGATTCCTATTGAAGACTTCAAATTTCAAAAGGAAGGGTGGTACAAAAGTCCTTTCTTTCCTACCTTCTGAGTAGGTGTTTACAGTTGGCTTGCTCGCCAGACCTGTTGGGGGAAGAATCTTGTTTTGACTATCATCGTTGGTCGGGTTTCCTACCAAATTCAGAGCTTGCAATAGGAAGTCTTTCTGCTGAGGAATTCTATATACGTCCATAACTGATATATTATCTTTCAGCTTCTTCAAATATTTGACTACGTTATACTCTAGTTTAGGAGAATCTTGGGTGTGGATTCTTATAGGCTTTTTACCAGGGGAGAAAGGCATTTTCGGGTGGCCAAGAGTTAACTTACTTTGCAGGGCTCGGGTGACATTGGCATCTTTCGAGCCAGGTTTCCCCTTACTACATGTCTGTATTGTCGATACTTATGCGGGTTGTTCTCGAGGCTCAAACAGATCACCTGAAGACGCAATCACATTAGGATCCCATATCAACATGGTTATGTCTCGAGGTGGGTCAGCTTCTTCCTGATCGGGACTATTCATGGCCAAAATGCTTGGTTGTTTGGTCAGGGAGACCTCGTCCAGAAAATGATTGGCCATTAAATTCATGGCATGGACCCATTGAGGGAATTCTCTTTCCGAGTGGTTCTCTTGGTGATAAGTATAGAAAGAATCAGACCCGACATTCCCTAGGTCAATGTTTAAGTTGGTTGGGGGAGGTTCAATTATATTGAAAGGCTGGTTTCTTTCAAAGAAAGGATTATAGGGTCTTTGGACTTGGTTTCCTTCCCCCGTGCTTATTTTCATGTCTATAATCTCATTTGATAGTTTCTTTCCCATGCGCTATAGATATTCTATATCTCCATTACCTTTGTCGGGAGTTTGTTCAGTTGGTTTCCCCGGCGGTCTAGTCAAAAGGAGTCCTCTTCTAGGAGGGGGATGGCTTTCTTTTCTCACTAGAGAAGCCTGGCCTTCTTTACATCCTTTCATCTTGAATTCTACTGTATTGGCTTCTTCAAAATTCTCCGCAAGGGTTTGCTTGGTGGCTCTTTTAACGAACATGGAAATAGAAGTCGGGAGCGCGTTGGCATAAATCTCGATTTGAAACTCTTGATTTGGTTTCGCTGTGGGCTGAAATTTGTTTAGGGTGGTCGTGAATATTTGATTGAAATATTTGACCCTCTCTTTTAGGGTCATGGTGGTTGCAAACAACTCAGCCATCAGGGTTCCTATAGTAGTTTCTTCCGCAAATTTGTCTAGAAAATCCTTTTGGAATTCAGTCAAGCTGGTTATGGATCCTATTGGCAAATTAAAATACCACGTGGACCGAATTTTCAAACATGTATGGAAAAAGTATGCATACTATGTCTTCGTGTTGAACGTTCATAACCCTGATCGCAAGTATGAATTTCTTGATGTGATCTTCGGGAAAACTTGAAGTTTCAGGATCATACTTGGGGAGCAGCTTTTTTGGGTTCCAGGGAAGATTATGTACTCGTCTTGGGACGGCCACAACTTCTCCGAATAACCAAGGTTGGTTGTCTTGGAGTGGAAATTCTCTTTCCTCCCCATGACCATTGTTCCCTTCCATATCTTCGGAGTCGAAGTCAAACTCTTCTTATTCCGAAAATTCGTTAGGTTCGGAGACGTCGCCAGTTGGCGTCTCGGGTATCAGATCAAGAGGTTATTCGATTTCGGTAATCATGAAATCTATTAAGTATTCGACGAAGTGTACGAAAACTTCGTCGGGAGTACTAACTATTGATTTTCTCTATTCTTTTCTTCGAGGGAGGATGGGGGTGAAGGGAAACGCGCCAATTTGTTGGGCGTAGGCTCTGGTAATTATCCTAAATTGATTCACTTCCTCGTGAGGGAGGGCGTAAGGTATTTCAGGGTGAAGAGGTCCTTCCTCGGAATGGGGTGAGTTATCAGCTTCGGGATTACTTGGTAAACGTGGGTTTTCTATCGGATGACTAGCCATGCATGTGGGTTGTTACAAATCTATAGGTTGTTTGAAATGTTATATAACTTATATATTCAACCATTCATTCTCATGACCTCCTTCTAGTGCCAGTTATGTTGATGGGACCTAAATCCCCTCAGCAGGACCAAACCTGCCACCAAGGCCCAATTAGACTATGTAGCATTTGGAGTGGAATGGTTCTCCATATCTTACGATCTGGCCGAATTATCGATGGGCTTTGTGTTTCTTGGTGAAGTTTCTTCCTTCAGTTATGACAGTTCTTTTTTTCCGTATTTCTCTTGGGTGGGGCTGGTGTAAGAGATGCAAGCCAGTGTAAACCAACTTGACAAATAATAGGACAAAAGTTTTAACTAGTGGGAAGAGGTCGAGCTTGGGATAACCCACTGCTCAAACCGCTGACAGTGATTCTATGCCACAGGGCCTGGTACTAACACATTAACCAAATGAGCATCCAACTACTGTCTGAGAAAACTAATTAATAGAAGAAAACACATACGTAATCAAGATCATGGCTAGAAAAATAATTCATCTACCATAACATTCATCACATAACAACACAACGATTTATCTTCATCATTAAAGTAAAGAACATCAAGACATTGCACCAGATAAATTGACAACAAAATTAATGGTTCTTACTCATTTACTGCTTCATGGAATTGGAAAGGAAATAATTCTTCTCCAACTCCAATCACATACATCTGATGAAAATAACTTGTCTTTGGTCCAAAAGGACTTCTCAATTCACAACAGTCTCAAAATAATTATCAACAGCCCAAAAAGAAGAGTTCTTAAAATAACCATCGACCCCTTGTTCATTGGTCGATCTCTTTATTTATAATATAAAATTGAACTGTAATTAATGGCTAAATATAGTTTACGCCAAACAAAAACTACCACGTGGCCTGATCATGCAATAGCTTCTTTAACAGTCCACCCGAGATGACTCTTTAAAAGGATGACTTCTTTCATATTCAGGCCATATGATAAACAAATAGTCACAGGTTTGGACCCATGGGAACCTGTGCTGTTCCATAGGGGTAGCATATACTCCTATGATATCCACTACGTGCGCTCAGTACTTCACCAAACTGAAGTTCAGTTGTTGTAGTATCACCCAAGCTCTGATCGGGTGTTTCACGAATTGCTGCACTAGCCCTGGTTTTGCATCGGTGACCTTTGCGCACTCTTCGATCCATAGCGAGTCCTGCTCGGCATGTATCTTGAGCACACCGCTCAGGTCGATAAACTCATCGAGGGTACCGAACTCGGGGAGACCGACATCCTTCATTACTTTATTAATTTTACACCAACGTTTATGGCACTTAGCCCATTGCTGTTGGATTTCTCGGTGTGGGTCCCAGGACATCTTAGCCCAGTACTCAACAGATTTCTTCATGCAGTCAAGGATTCTTTTTCTTACTAGTCAAATGTCATGTCTTTCCTGTTCTCGGCCCTGCTGAACCGCCTCAATATATTCGATTCTTTCCACTTCTTTCTGTGCCTTTTTGTGCCATCGCTCCATCTCCTTACACGTTGCGAGTGCCATGAGGTGTCTTCTTGGAACTTGGCTATGTTTGTGGTCAATAGGTGCCTTTCTTTCTTGAACTCATTGTAAACTCCGTTGAACTCACTTCTCATATACACAGTGGTCTGTGTAGTGCTTTTGTAGTACTTGACCAAATGTTGAACATGTTCGAGCTCCTTTAGGGTGGCGGCTAATTCCTTTTCATCCCTCCTGGCTCTATCTTGGGCAGCATCAGAGAGGGCTCTTCCCACGCCAATCAGTTCAAAAGCACGAGCATATATTGTGTTGATTAAGCTCTCCTCTGTGGTTACTAAGATGGAGTGATCCAAGGTGATCCTTCTCTTTTTCGTCATCCTTTGAACAATGGCCTTTCTCTTTTGATCATAGGAGATCACGTAGATGTCTGCTACCTCGTCTACCGGGTCTGGTATCCGTTGGTTGCCCCATGTGAGGTTGTTTCCCAGGCTTCCCACGATGTATATTTGTTCGAGAATGGGCTCTCAGACTTCCTCATTCAGCCTTGGAGATCCAAATTCTACTTATTTCTCATCGAAGATTTGAGTATTGGGTAGAATAGAGGTATCGGGCCTAGACTTGTTACTTACTTGCTTATCGGTCGTAGAACTATCGACTTCCTTTTGTGGAGGTTTGTCACTCCGGCCTGTATTTGTTTCCGGTTCATTGAAATCCCTTGTGTCGAGATCACCTTCAACTTTTGTTTCCTTTTGTGGGACCTCCTTGTCCTGAACTTCGGGACTCTTGGAAGAGGTGTTTTCAGGACTTTTGGAAGAGGTATTTTCGAGACTTTTGGAAGAGGTCTTTTCGAGACCTTATTCTTCTTGGACATGCACCAGGGTCCCATGAGAGGGTTTTGGGCTCTCTTCGTCACTATATATATGTATAAGTGTGCTCAATGGATTAGGCACTTGTGTTTCTATCGATACCCAGCCTGTCTCTGGTTGAGTTGTTCCTCCTTCCGAGGGATCAATCAGAGATGTTGTAGATTCGGGATTGCCTGACCTGTTGGTGCCATCGGGAACTGTGGGATCATGATCGATTGGCTCTGTCGGGACTCTTTGGATGGTAGTTGAAATCCAAGGACTATGACAAGATGTGAGTTATCCTACATCCGCTTCATGAGCAACTCAGTTTGCTGAAGTAGCAGCGAACCCCTTTCTCGTGCAACTTGATCTTCTGGAAGATCCCTGATTTGTACCAGGGATTCCTGGTGAGTTCCCACAGCTTCAATGTCTTCTTCGGGATCACTTATTTCCTCATCCAATTCATATGCAACTGCTCCTCCTGGTTGTCGGCTAATTTCTTGAACTGCCTGCTCCATAAATGTTGCTTGTTCTTCGTGGCTCATATCTCTAAACCTGGTTCCTCGAGGATCAACTCTCCTAGATGCCACCATATTCTAGTCTTGTTTTTTTCCAGTAAATATTTCATCTTCGAACTCGTCATGGGCATAGGGCCAACAGGATGATACCTGCGACGCATGTTGTAGAACCAATCCCTTGGGATCGTGTTTTCGAAATCGGTCATTTTGGAACCAAAATTCCAATTGACCTAGACTGATTTGTTTAGCATGCATGACATCTTTGACCATGCAGAATTCGATATGAAACTCATACGGTATGAAATCTCACTTCTTGTATTTTACCAAAGTTGCATTGTATCCTTGCAGGATGGTTTGATAGAAAATTTATCCTAACACTAGCCAGTCGGGAGAATAAATAGGTAATAAGTGAGGTACCCCTATGGCGCCGAAAACCCTTATGTAGGTTTCTCATTCTTCAAAAGTCCAGTGGCCAATTTTGGTTATAACCTTCTTTGCTTCATCTGACAATCTAGGGCATTCTCTTCTGAAGAGAAAGGAGTAAACGTGTGCAGTAAATTGATCACAGATAACAACATAGGATTTTTTGTACTTGTTTTCCCATAGGATGCTAAAGTATACATGGACAGCCAGCTCCAAAGGGTGCCAATTCAGGTTCATCCCAACAAAAGGGTTCCTAGTGCAGATGACATCCAGTAGATACGAGGCCATGTAGAAGGCAGGGGTATCTCCCTCCTTCAACACCTGAGCCTATCTTATGCAGGTGCTTATCTGTTTGGAGATGATGGCACCCCAATTGAAACTCATGCCTGAAATGGCGACTGTAAAAGCTAGAGGCATCCAAGCCTCTGAAAACTGGGAGCAGTCCTTCTCCCCATGTAACCTGCAGAGTAGAGCCATGAGATATATGTATGGTTCCCATGTAACCTGCAGTTCTTCTCTCCATGTTCTGAACTTCTTGTTGTGCAGAATAGGATTATACACAATGACTCGAAAGAAATAACTGGGAGATACTATCAGTCATATCAATTTGTTAATAAAAGTAATGAATGCAAATTAAAAATAAACCACTATCAGATTTCTGTGGATAAATCCTGACTAGTTGACGGCGGAGGTGCGGATGGAGATGCATTGTATCGATGAGTTTAACGGTTCCTTTTGATTCGTGCACGAGTCAATAACTAATGCATGATCCATGAATTAACTAAGAACCGTAAATGCAACGTACCTACCACACTCCAGGATTAACACGTCTCATCATGTCACATCACTCGGCGAATGGATCAGGGATCGACTAGTATCAGAGTGTGTACTTGCATTGATAGGCTCTTGGTGAAACATCCGACATCGATGATATAGGGGTTGGAAATCGGGGGAAAGTTTAGGTACACAGCTTCTCGGGGGGCTTCCATCTTGATGAGCTTTTGGCATTGAAAACATTTTGGGCATCGGTAATCGAGGGTGTTACTCTTCCTTTCGTGCGGCGCGTACTATTACCTCTTTCTGTCAAAGCTGATTGAATCGGTCTTCAGCACAATCCTTCCCGAGGTTTATGCATATGAAAGAATCATTTGATCAGCTAACGCCGCTGAGGGTCGGCACTCGTCTACTTTGACTCCCCAAACGATTTTCGCCACCATCATCTTCCGCCGATGTCGAATTTCTCTTATGAGTCGGGGAAAATCATGGGTCGTCGATTCCTTGAGTAGTCCTTAAGTATTTTAGAGTTAAGATGATTCTTCGTTGTATGTTCAAGTGAACTTTTGATCAATTAAAACGTGAAACATATAAGACAAGTCGAGGAGAAAACAATTCAAAAGTAAAATAAAGGGTGGTACCCAAAAGGAAATGGTTACAAAACTTTTAGGGTGTGTTGAGTACTCAACAAGGAGCTTCAAATGAGTCTTCTTGATCTATATTTCACCTCAACGGTGGTGGAGGTGGCTCCAAAGTAACTGACAACATGCCCTGAAGCCTAGGCGAATGACAAAGCTATTGATATTCCACCTTGTGAAATGATCAATTGACACTATAAGGTTTAGCTAGCACGAAACACAGAGCACACACTAAAAAGTTCCTAATGGTAAATCCAACAAACAATTGACTGGAAGGAGTAACAATTACGCCAATCGACACTAGAGCAACTTACCGGTGCAAGTGTAACTCAAACATGGAAACACCCTTCGATTATACTCTGCAAAGAGCGATCCGACATTTGCCTTGGGTACCATGATATACCCCCACAGTCACCCTTGTAAGTCCCTAAAACTAGGCAACTAGTTTTGCAGCTTAGATTCAGTCACCAATTGGGTACAATCGCCAGTTGGGATTATTGTAATGAGTAGGATAAAAAAGTACAAATCCTTTCAAGGGTACAGAAGGAAAATGGTTTGGAAGACAACTGAGGATATCGAATGGATTCGAGGTCCACGAGGATCTGTAGTCAAATGTGATCAGCGTAATTCCCAATAACCACCCTTAATATACAATCGCTACTATGCATGGTTCGGCTTTAGAGGGGTTATCTCCTCTACCTTTCTTTACACAACCTTTCATTTAACCCCTCTATTAGAGGGGAGCCCCGACTGACTCTTACGATATTGGACTTTGACACTCCCTATGACAGACTCCTATGTTTGTTTAGGCGACCTTGAAGAGTTTCCTCTCGACACCAATTTAAATGCCCTAAAGCCTAGACTACTTGGTGAACCCTACAAACAAAATTCTAATTGATTTTAAGTGTTAAAAATTGATTTTAATTGGCTTGACTTACTCAAAAGGGTATGAACATGCAACTTATGGTGTTTTGAAGAGACAAAAGAGAATAAAGACTTTAGAGCATTCGTGAAAAATCAAACTAGATTCGTTAAATTGAAAGAAGTGGCTTTTAAATCTTTGTAAATGCAAACTTTTCAAAATAGTATTCCAAGATCCTATAATGTAAAAAGTTTCCTAGAATGCACTTTTCATTTTGCGATGCAAACTACTAAACTTTCAGGGAAATAGGAAGAAATGAACTTTGAAAAATAACTCTTTTCCTTTGTAAAAAGACAACCTATACTACAATTACCAAACTAAATGCATAACTGAATGCACTATTTTATTTTATTTTTGAAATTCTTAGAAAAAAAAATAGAAGTAAAATATATTTTTTGTTTTTCAAGGCATAAACCGGATAAAGAGAAAATAAACCCAAGACTCATAAAAAACCTAAACCACTACCTGAATGCATGGATTCACTAGAATCCATAGGAGGATCTAACGCTTATAGGTTGACTCTAAACCTCTAAAGCAAACAAAAGAAAATGAAGAAACAACAAGGGTTCTTTATAAATAGAAAGTTAAAATGAAACTTTGACCCAACCAAAGAACAATAACAGAGACCCTGAAGTCTTCAAGAAGGCCTGAGAAGCACAAAGTTTCTTCTCAGGAAAGAAAAAGTCTTTTCTTTTTTTAAAAACCTTCCAAAACACAGAGACGTAGGTTGTTCACAAGCATCCTGCGTATGTACATGGGTTGTATACTGTGCAGACTGTGTATGTACGTGGGTTGAATATAGGATAGGACACGTACACCTCTGAAAAAATTCAAAAAGAAAAAAAGCTTGGATAATTAACTGGGCAAGAAAGGCTGGTAGGCACCTGGAAGGTGACCAGAGACCCTAATCTGACTCAGTAAACCTGGAAAACTAAAAAGAAACTGAAAAAACTAAATCAAACCAAAATCTTCCACTAAGAACCTAGAGAGATTCCCCAGTGGAGTTGTCAATTTTGCTATGGGGAAAATATCCCTATACTAGGTCTAGGTACATGCAGAGCACTGACTTCCCTTAAAAGACTATTCTACCCTTAAGCTACCCCAAAAATATCTAAACTAAATGACAAGAGAGAGGAAAGAAGGTCAATGGGTGCACCTTTAGTCCTTGCGGTCGGTGTATACCTCTTTCACCTTTGCAACTTCTTAGATTGCAGGTCTCCTCCCAAAGATGACCTACAAAAACTTAGGAAAAAAATGCTACAACACATACAATCTCTACTTATCACTTTCAATGTTCAGATATAGACATAAATGCATAAATCAATAAAATCATATAGACATAATATTTTGAGACAAGAATGAACTCTTTTATTCAATATTAATATGAAAAGGATTACAACCTTCGTCACCAATCACTCCACAAACCAGGTCTGGGCTCCTCTATCGTGGCTCCAAGTGCATCAATCCCATGCTAGCTTCTCACAACCAACTTATCACTTGGGAAAGGAGAAAGGGTTGGAGGGGAAGGCTGAGGCCAAAACTCAGAATAGGATGCAAAACTTGGGCTAAGAAGGGGAAGGGATTTTGGCATAGTTTTCTTATTCTCTTGCTTGTCTTGTCAAATGATACCCCGAGACCTCTTTTTATATGAGAAAAATATGGTTATTCAGTTTGGGGACAGGATACAAGGGGTAAAATGGTTAGGAAACCCTTGATAGCCCATAAACTTCCCTGAATTCCTTGTAATTTTATATTTTTTGCAACTTTTGGAGGTAAATGTGGGCTAACTAGCATGCATCTCGTGTATGTATGCAGGCTAACTAGTATGTAGAATGCGTGTGTACGCAAGCTATTAGTTTAGCAGGGCGCATACATTTTCCAAAGAATGTTTTTTTAAGAAGAAGCCTCGGTAGTATTTTGGCAAAGTATGTAAGTGGAAAGGCCAATGTCTTGTATGCATAGGTAAGACATTTTTGGACTATACCAGAGATAGAGAGCGATGGTAGATGTAGGAGAGAGAGAGGGATGGGGGAATGATAAAGATCAAATAACTTATAAGAGTGTGTGTGTGCTCTTAGGAATGCGCGTGTGTTCTTAGAGTACGTACACACTCTTAAGAATGTATGCATGTTATTTTGAATTTGAATTTTTTTTGGCGAGATTGACAACATGTATGCTGACTTGGTTGGCTTGGATTTAGGTTTGGGACGACAAACCTAGTGGTTTGGTCTACAAATTGATAGAAATCTCCATTTTTGTGAATACCTCTCTATATCTTTGTCTTTGACGTTATTTTTATATATGCTAAACACTTTATTTTATAGAAGAAACTCCTGACATAGATAGAGTCGGCTATCCAGATTCCAAATATATAATTTTTTTTAGAAATTAATATTGTTTACTATTTTTAATCTATTTTTGTCTTCACATATATCAAAATCCTAGAATACATACCTCTCTTATTTCTGCTATAATATTTTTTGGCTTGACCATTTCTTGAATGAGTTATATGCAGCACTAGAGGAGACCGATACCT
>JZKD02S1615405.1:216411-234575 GCA_000966675.3 Picea glauca | reverse complement strand
AAATATCCCCTAAAAAGATGCTCACAAAATAGCAAAAGCTTAGCACATTTGGACTAGGAGAAATTAAATATTTTAAATTCAGACATTAGTTATTGATTAGTTTAGTAATTGTGATGGGACTTAATTGTGCTTGTGTATGCAAGTTTGATTTAAATATTTATCAAATTTGAAAAATCATTTTTAAACAAATAATTTGAAAATGTTATAAACGATGTGTATTATTCTATTTTAATTAGATTTAAATTTACATTAAATGTTGTTAAGCATGCAAGTATTTTAGAAGGGAAAGCTTGCACGTTTTTTGGAAGGGTGGTCCACTTGACATGCTACACAGAGCCATTTCATCCTCCACCACTTGTAATGATGGAAAGAACTCAAAACTGAAAGTGTTTGCATAATTAATTAGTCAGTTTCATCGATCAATTGCTTGACTGAGATGCCCGATAATCCATTGATTTCCTGCTAGTCACAATTCCCTGCTAGCAAGAAAAGTGATAACCCCCCTTGCTTCCTTATCTCCAACCTTCATTCTATTGAAGACATGATGGGTGAGGGTGCTTAATGGGAGTCGGCATAAGGGCAGATTGATGGCATAAGGCCGAAGGTTTAATGGTATAAGGGTAGATTGATGACATAATGGAAATGGTGCTTGATGACAGTGACATTCAAGAGAGAGGGATCACAGGATTCACTAGGATGGACAAGCAACAATAGGTGGGTAGTATGAGCTTATTGGCCTCCCTGATTCACTATGATATTTATCTATGACTTTCCTCACCGTCATTCTTCATTCTTCAGGTGAGCCCTACATCCTCACTTTTTCGAAAGGTCCATATGCGTTGTACTCTTAATGTTCTCTTTGGACAAGCAAGAGATTGATTATTGAGATTGTAAAGGATTCATAATTGAAAACAAAATTTAGGTCCATGAATATTATCTTCTATCGTGAACAAAATTTCGTCCAAGAAAACATAATTTCACTACTCTTCAATTTTTTTCTTTTGCAGAAACACTTGTAGTACAATTGATTTAAATTGTACTAGACATACTTGGTATGATTTGATGTCAATCTCAATACCAACGAGCCTCTTCATATGTTCTTTTAGTAGGTGTTTGGAATCATATTCTCTGATCTTCTTTCTAGCCATTTTGAGCTCTAATTTCTCTCTAATTCAAAACAAAATCTTTGATAGACCATGCCAAATTCATAGGTAGAAAACCTACGAATTCACAAAACCTATGAATTCACTGAAAGATGCTATGAATTACTCTTAAATAGAGCATAATGCAAATATGGACATGATCTAAGACAAAAATGCTTGAATTTCCCTCAATTCATCTATGAAATAATATAGGTTTAATAAGAACAATCACTACTAATTTCCTTAAAATACTTCGTCAGACATTTCATAAATGAAAAAAAGTTGAAGAATAAATGACAAAAAAACCAAAGAATTTAATCCAATTCAATCTAGGAACAAAATGCAAAGGTAAGCTAATTGATTCAAGCTTAAGATTTAACATATCCAACATCCTTAGTTGTCCTTAATTTTAGTGTTTAAATKAAAGGAAGGAATTGAATGCAAATGTTGTTAACATTATTGTTTTTTATGCATACAATTAGAGAAAGAATCAGTTGTAGAGGAAAAAATAAAGAAGAAGARACATACATCAAGTTGCATGGTAAAAGCATTCACTTATCCTAAAGAATTCTTAGTCCAGAAGGTATAAATATCAAGAGGATGAATCRATCTAGATGGCCCATGGATGAAATTTTTGTTAGGAATTTATGGAATATTGTGCTTGTACAAGGAATATAGTATGCCTTGCCTCACTCCTATGCCATGAAACTCACCTACCACCCTTGGTTGACTTCACCCTTATGGTGAAAATTAGAAGGGTGAATAAGGTTCACCTACCACCCTTGGTTGACTTCACCCTTATGGTGAAAATTAGAAGGGTGAATAAGGTTGTCCCCCATTTCAAATAAACCTTTATAAATAATCAATTTGTCCAAACCTTTTTCCAACCCTTCAACCCAAATTTCAAGAACTAGACTACAAAATCATTCAAGCTCGTATTCCCATTCATAATTGTTAGGGGGACAAATTGTACCAGCCATGGCTCTGAAAAATGCATGCATGATTATGAGAGTGTAGGTTGTAGGCTAGGCGAGAGCATGACTACTCTTCAAAAGTCGAGCGGATCCATTAGGATATATGAAACAAAAGTGTACATACTCTTGAAGGGGGCCTCATGCACCCTTGATGTTGATCTACACACCGAGACCTTTCCAATGGTACAAACATTTCCTCGATCAGAGCTCGTATGCAAAATGTATGTCTCTCACGAGTTGACCTACCTTGTTGACCACCATGGGACGAGTGGATGCCATGTCAACCCCCATTACTCACACATATGGGGATAGCCACATGTAGACTTTCAAGAAAATTCTAGAAGCTCCCAACATTATCCCTAATAGAGGGTTATGGAAATCAAAACCATAACACTAGAAGGCTATCAGACTATATTAAATACCATGTCGCTAGGAGGAGAAATGGTTCCATTCTTTAGCATTGTATTTGTTCTATAGTTGAGTAGAGAATTTAGGAATGTTATTTTGAGAGCATAATAGATGAGGTGTTGTAAGGGCTAGTCGACTTTGTCGACTAAGAGTTAATCGGTTGAGAGTACTTAACCGACTGACCCAGGCAGTTAAGTAGTTACAACTTCCTGGTAACTGAATATGTAAGTATAAATAGACAAGTATGTATCATAAAAGAGAGAGATTGTGTTGTATTGAATCATCTATATAATAAAAGGTGTTATTTGTGATTCCACTACTTTGTGTATGTATTTGTATATATGTATGTATATGTGAATCTATGCTTGCTTATGTATTAAACTACTTGTAACACTCCCCTGCTTTTCCCTAGATTACAACATTGGTTCCATTGTAGGTAGTTACGAACCTGGGCATGTAGATATTCACATATATGATAACTCTACAAGACATACGTGAATGTTGGGAGTGAAAAATAAAAAATTACATTAAGAATTACGCAAGAAGAAACAACCTAACACTAGCAGAAGCACGATCGTGATTTTTCTCAGAAACCCACAAAATATTTCTAGAAGCTATCCCATAAGATTTGTTTGAGTACATCAACAAATATGGTAATGCGTAAATTGACGTCTGGCAAAAAATTAACCCTCAAGTTTACAAACAGGGGTCGAATGAATCTGSACGAGTGGGTTGAAAGAATCGTCGAAGATTACATACCAGAACAAGCTATTGAGGATCGRACATCCCTTGATACAATAAAATACAAATTCTACACAGAGTTACATGAAGGATTCATGTGCACAATTCCCATAYTGCTTCATAAATTTTTTCTCGACAAAGGCATAGGTGACATTATCGAATTTTKACCTCAACTTGGYACACCACCACAAAATAGTCACTAGGAAGAGAGAGTCGAAAAGTGGGTCGAATTCCTAGAAGTTGTTGATGTTTTGGTAGCTGCAGGAGGTATTAACCTCTATGTGTAACATATGACTTAGAATAGAATATTCCAGAAGCAAGTGAACCATTAAATAGATGTGTGGAAACCCTAGAAGACAAGTCAGCCTAGCATAATAAATAATATTAGAGTATTATATTCTAGAAAGACAAGTCGGCTCCACAAGAAAAAGATAAACATAAAATATAATTACGATAAAGTTAGGTTGACCCATCCAGAAAATTCATTGGACATATTAATATAAATAGAGGACGTTTTAGCTCATTTGGATACCCAATTAGTGCGCAAGTCTGGTGGAGAGCTGCAATTGCAGCTGCAACTGCAACTGCAAGGAGGAATAAGGGCGTATGGTCATCTCTTGGTCTTGGTCTCTCCCTAGCGCTATCAAGTGATATTCTTGGTGATTCTCTTGGTGAAATTCTCGGTGATACTCTAGGTGATATTCTTTCCAAGTATGGAACAAGTTTGAGAGAGTAGTGCAGTTGTAGCTGCTGCAGTTGTTGCTGCTGTAGTTGTGTATGGTACTTGTTCTGTGGATATGGAGACTCTCTCTCTCTTGTGCGCTACCCTTGGAGAAGGAGAGATCTACAAGTTTTGATTTGTTGTTGCAGTTAGCAGCTAGGGTTTGTTTGTTGGTTTTGGAGTAGGCTTGCTAGAATTATTCTAAATAAAGGTTAGGGTGCTCAGGGGTGGCCTTGTGCCTATGGTTGGGTGACAATGATGTGACATTGTCTATGGTTAAACGAGCATACCAAAATTTTAACATTGTTTTAGAGCAGGTTTCCTTCATAGAAATATAACCACTGGAAGGAAGATCCTCAGTTTCCCCCATTATACTTACTGAACTAACTAATAAGGTAGCCTAAGTAGGGCACATCTCTTCCCTGGATTAGATCTGCAAATTTCTGAAGTTGAAAAATTAGGGTTTCCTCATAAAACCCTAGGTTGTTACAGTGAAAGTTTTTGTGAAGTATTGAGACTAATTTTGGTTTTCCTAGTGCATCTTACCCTACCGCATCTCCAGCTATATCCAAATTGCAAGTTGAAGCACCTTGAAATTTTTGGGTTCGTCAATGCTTACCGTTGATGCCGGATGGTGCCACTGCCTGTCGATGTTTTCCACTATTGTTGGAGGTATGTACTTGTATATGTTTAAATTGTATCATTATCTTAAGGGTATTTTTAGAAGAAGGGATATTTTTTCCAAACAATAATCATATATCCAGAGGGATCTCAGATCCATCACAATGCACTCCATGTTTGATTGTTTTGGTATGCCTCTAGTTTCTATGGAATTATTGTGATGAACATCTAGGATGCATTTTGATCTATTGAATTTATGATTATCATACTAACCTCTATTCAAAGTTAAAGTTAGAAACTAACTTTAGTCAAAGTATTAGACTTATTAAGGTTGATCTTTTAGCAAGGATGATTTTAGGGGATAAATTTCGCTCATGGGCTAATTTTCCATGGTTTTTCCCCCCAAAAAAATCTCCATTCTAAAAATGATTAGCCCAAATTCTATAGGATAAAATTATTTTACCTTAAAAATCGCCAAAATGTTATACAAACTATGTAAAATCCTTAGAAATTTGAGTATTTTTATAAAAATATCGCCAACATTTTATAGTTGGAATATGAAGGATTAGTAAGATTCACCAAGGTTTCTACATTTAAAAATAAATTTCCATCCTTAAAATCATCCCTGGATTTTAGAGTTTATTTGCATTATCTTCTCCAACTTAGATTTCTGTCAAGAAAGCATATTGTCTTAAGTACAAGGGAAAAGTTGAAGAGAATACTTGTCATCTTAAGTGAAGGAGAATCAAAAGAAAATCAACAACATTCGTTCTTGAAGATAAGACTCCAGGTTCTAGGTTTGCTTGATTAAATTAATAAGTTTCCAATTTTCACATATCAAGTTTGATAATTTATACACTACTAGTTGTGACAACAATCCTTGAAAGGTTCTATTACTGCTAGATACAATGAATACTTGGTAGCATGTGAGTACTATTGATATAAATGCTTATTGTACTTGTTTGCAAGATGAAATAACATCTCTTATAGGAGATATTTCTTGTTTTTATTCCAGGCAGGTCATCTTGGTAACAATATGATGATTACCATGAGATTGTATTTTATTCTTGTTTACATAGATATGTTCTTATGAAAATGCTATTATACGTTTTTCTCTTGTTGCTCTTGTCTCAGGAAGGTTATTTTATAAATTCCATGGAGGTTACCATGGAAGAATGATTGATCACAACACTAGAAGAGTTTTATTCCTAAATTGTATTTTTATTTTGTCTCTTGGCATGTCACAAGAAATAGCTTTGAGAAGGAGCTACTGTGACTATTGTTCTTATTCTTGTTTTTATTATAAGAGTATTATTCTTGTCCACTATTTTCCCTTTTGTTGTCCTTGTTCTGGGAAGGTCACAGGTGATAAATATGAGGGAAACTATAGTGATGGCTGCATGAGACAACATATTATATCATCTCCAGTTTGGGACATGGAGAAGACTATCCAGATAAGAAGTTGTATACATGACCATATACATCCATGTACCAAAGAAGAAGAAAACAAAAAAGGTTACTTTTTTGAGATACAAAGTATCTCATATGGACATTTATTGTAAGGATCAGAAGGGTCCAAAGATGACTGATAAAATCCCTCTACTGCAGTTGATCACTCTTCAAATCATCAGGAAGAGTTAGTAGAACCAAAAGGGCCTACCCAGAATTATTATAGTAACCAAGAAGAGACCAACATGGTCCCATGACACTTTTCAAGATGAAAATCCATATAGCATTGACGATCCATATCATGAGGAACAGATGGCTCCACCAGTGGTGAGGCAAGAGGCCCCACCAAGTACCATATTAGAAGGAGCTAGAGTTTAGAGGGATTCATCCCTTGTGATCCCGTAAGGAGGAGTATCCTCCCTAGGACCATTCATATGAGACTTCAAAATAAATCATCACATATAGAGGGAGTAGATGGCTCCGGAGATTATAGAGACTCAGAGTGATCCTGATCTCAGAAAGAGTCAGTGGTTTAAATAATTTGATTCATAAATTATTCCTCCTTAGATTCATATGGGAGAGAGAGACATATTCCAAGACTGACAGACAAGTGCCATTATTTGAGGAGGCTATATCAAAGCTTCATAGGCTTTGAGGAGATATGATACCTCCTAGGAAGATTCCCTAGTTTCAGTGACAGGGGAGGAAGCCAGTCAGAAGGACTAGAATATGGATATTTTTCCTTGAGACCAGAAGGGAAGTCGGTGGTGACTTCCAAATGGATCTACAATATCAAACATGTTTTTGATGGAAGCATAGAGATGTACAAAGGCTGATTTATGTCCATAGGATTCTCCCATCAAGAGGGAGAAGACTGTGATGAGACACCTGCACCAGAAGTCAGAAGAAGTATACATAGAGAAGTGATAAGATACATAAGGAGTCTCATGTACACATATTGAAGAAGGATTTGTATGGGCCTAAGCAGGCACCCAGGGCATGATATGACGGATCAGACACTTTCATGATGAATTTGGGCTTTACCAAGAATATGAGGTAGCATGTTCATCTTATGGTGAAGCAGTGTGGCTTCGGAAGTTGATTACAATATTGCTTAATCTCGAGTTAGAGATGAACTATATCTTTTGTGACAACTATAGTTGCATGAATTCATCATAGAACCTCATGTTCTATGATAGGTCGAAGCATATCTAGATCACATATTACTATATCATGGATATGGTTTAGAAGGGAGCAGTGAGGCTCAAGTTTTGTGACTACAAAGGATTCGGTTGCAGACGAGTTTACCAAGCTATCATCGAGGATGAAGTTTGAGTACTTTAGGGACAAGATTGGTGTGGTCCCTCTTCAGAGGGAGTGTTCTCATCCAACATGAAAAAGGGTTGGAACTAAGATAGGTGGAACTCATCCAACATGAAAAAGGGATAGCAATGAGTGTTTTCATCTGGCATGAAAAGGGGCTAGCACTGAGACAGTTGTAACTCATCCAACATGAAAAAGGGTTGGCACTGAGTGTTCTCATCCAACATGAAAAAGGGATGGAATTGAGTGTTCTCATCTAGCATGAAAAAGGGTTGGCACTGAGACAAGTGGAACTCTTCGAACATGAAAAATCTTGGCATTGAGACAAGTGGAACTCATCTAGTATGAAAAGGGTTGGAATTGAGTGTTCTCATCCAACATGAAAAAGGGTTGGCACCGAGACATGTGGAACTCATACAACATGAAAAAGGGATAGCACTGAGTGTTCTCATCCATCATGAAAAAGGGCTGGCACTAAACAAGTGGATCTCATCTAGCATGAAAAAGGGATGGAACTGAGACCGAGGGTACACATGATCAAGTACTAATGCATTGTAGGGTAGTGGATGTCCTGGGGACATGTTGTAGCTATTGAGAGCTATCCACAGACCTTGGATGTAGGGGGTGAAGTCATGTTGCACTATGGATATCCTGTGTGGCTATGGTGATGCTACCTGTAGACTGGTTTGAAAGACCATGTGAGTCTTTCCCATGCCATGTGAGATGGATGGATGTGTTTGAGACCACTACATGAAGAACATATTAGTTAATACCTACCTAGCTAAGAGGGAGTGTTGATGTTTTGGTATTTTCAGGAGGTATTAACCTCCACATGTAACCTATGACTTAGAACAAAATATTCTAGAATCCATTAAACATATGTGTGGAAACCATAGAAGATAAGTTGGCCTAGCAGAATAAATAATATTAGAATATTATCTTCTCGAAAGACAAGTCGACTCCACAGGAAAAAGATAAATAGAAAATATAATTACTAGAAATTCAGGTCGTCCCAACCAAAAAAGTCATTAGACATATAAATATAAATAGAAGACGTTTTATCTCATTTGGATGCCCAGTTAGTGTGCAAGTCTGGTGGAGAGTTGCAGTTGTAGCTACAACTGCAACTACAAGGAGGAATAAGGGAGTATGGTTATCTATTGGTATTGGTCTCTCCCTAGCACTATCAAGTGATATTCTTGGCGATTCTCTTGGTGATATTCTTGGTGATTCTCTTGGTGCCATTCTTGGTGATACTCTTGGTGATATTCCTGCTAAGTATGGTGCACGTTTGAGAGAGTAGTGCATTCACAACTGCTACAGTTGTGTATGGTACTTGTTCTGTGGATATGGAGACTCTCTCTCTTGTGCGCTACCCTTGGAGAAAGAACACTCTACTTGTCTTGATTTTTTGTTGTAGTTAACATCTAGGGTTTATCTATTGGTTTTGTAGTAGGCTTGCCAGAATTATTCTAAGTAAAGTTTAGGGTTCTCTGGGGTGGCCTTGTGCCTATGGTTGGGTGACAATTATGTGACATTGTCTATGGTTAAACGAGCATACCAAAATTTTCACAGAAGCAAGGTGAAAAGATACAAAACAAGCATGGGACTACTTCTTGAGAAAATAAACATGGCCATATTAATCAAATTTGAGTAAGTCGAGGTGACATTCGAGGGTTGGATAATCTATGAGATTCCATAAGAAAACAACATACCATTGTTTGTTTGACTGAAGCATAAATTTCTTTGAAAGGGAAGAAAATTTACAAAAATAATACGACATCCAAAAATTGGAGTGAGACAAGAGACAAAAGAAAATAGAGGGGATTCGTAGCCTGTGGACCAACCGAAAGTTGAATATAAAAATGTTCGGATGAGATCTTTCTGATAGAGTGCATAAGAAGTCTGATTTTGAAATAAATTGACCAGATTTGGCAATAACAACAACCACGATGATCCTTGACAAGAGTAACGAAGAATCGTTGATAGAGGTTAGTATGAGATCCCATCAGCTAGAAAACCAATAAAAAAACATGGATTACAAAGATTCAGGGCTAGTGATACTCTCTCCTCCTATGCAAGCAACCAAACCTCGAATTAGAGAATCCTTAAATAGAAACTTCAGATCGACGAACAATCTGCAAGATTATGGTATAGAACTAACGAGCATGGAAATTATGCATTACACTGATTGTCAAGCCAGAAAGAAATGAATTAGATAGAATGTTCATTCACATCAAGGATCTCACGGAACCAACCCCCCCTGCCAAATATTGTATCAAGAGAACAAAATTTAATAGAATATAGTTGTGAACCAACACGTTCGATAGAACGACGTTTCGTTGAATATAAAGACCAAAGTTGCCAGATCGAGGAAGTAACTTGTCAAGAAAGAAGGAAGCAATTACTCCTTGAATACCATCCATCAGAATACTAACCGAAAGACAAGTCGGCAAGAGAAAAACCAACTAAGAATTCGATATCCCAGTCTAAAAGTGTGATAAGTGAAGAATCACAAAAATCTAGTGTTCTTAAAGTAGCCATGGGGCTCAATAATATTCCCCTTTATGAAGGAGATGAAGACCCAATAAGAAATTGGTTTGTATGTGAAAAATTATGGGATGCAGTAGACATCTCAGATGAAGATAAGCAAATGGCACAATTCGGTGTCGCTCTTCGACACCGTGCTCTAACATGGTTCATGAATGTCCCAGAAAATTAAATCCGACCAAAATCGAAAATAAAGAGAATTTTTTTTATCATTTTTTAAGGTCCGATATGTTATACACTTAGCTACACAAAACCTAGAAGAAAAAAAGTTACGACTAGGCGATTCGGTCTGCGAATACGAAAAAATATTCAAAGATATACTTATCCAAATACCATCGACAATTGATCAAAGTATACTAGTACAATGGTACATAGCTGGATTGATACAATGAATCATAACTCCATTACGAATTTATGTGATAACCTCATGTGAAGATGCCTTACATAAAGTGCAATGTGTCGAGTCAGATGATGATGTCCCATCAACTTCCTCGTCAACAAAAAGGCTAAAAGAAAAAATAGAACATTTGCAAGACCATTAAAAATCTATCCTTAAGAAGAAGCAAAGTTTGGTGTACCACATGCTGCAAAGATGGTCATACAAAAGATACTTGTAGTCTTAACAATAAAGTAGCAGGAGAAGCGGATGCATGACAAGTGCAAGTGGAAACATATTGTAACATATGCAAAACTTTGACCAAGTATAGTGTACAAGATTGTCCGCACAACTTGAAAAATACCAAGTGGTGCCATATCTGGGAAATGCACAGCCACAGAACATGTGAGTGTTGTCTAAATGAATGAAATAGAAATGTAAATACAATCTATCACACCAAAGAAACCAATCATAATAATGACTATGGGAGAAGAACTAATTATTGTGGTAGAGGTCGAGCCGGATTCCAAGGTCGAGGTCAACCTTATTGTTACAATTGTTGGAAAGATGACCACATTAGCTCCAACTACCCAATAAAATATCGGGATGACTTGAAATTTTGTAACATTTGTGGCATTATCGATCATTCACTGGAAGACTATCCAATAGTACTTGATAATATCATGAAAAAAAAATCAAACTCCTACACAACAGTCTCCAAATAAGAAGTGTTAAATTTGAATAACTGACATGTCGTTACTAGATTGAGCGTAGGATGGGATAATAGCCCCTTACATGATCGACAGATGGGGAAGTCTAGTAAGTTTCCAAATCTAGATAAAGAAGGACATATTATGAGAGAAGGACTTAAATTCTTCAAAACTTCTAACCAAGACCAACCAAACAGAGGAAGACAAAACAAAGACATGGTACAAGAATTCTCACAACTCTTAAACGGAAATCATTTAGTGGGTCGATTGCTAGATATTCTTACTATGCTAAGAGAGTATAAAGAAGGAAAAATACCATCTAAGGATGTCATACAAATCTCCTATAAGAATAAATATTATGACCCACAGGTCGACTTAGAAATTCATGGGGTGTTTATTAACCAGGTAGTCGTAAAATTTGGATCACAAGTAAATATCCTACCTCGGGATACATGGATACGGCTAGGTCAACCTTCATTAGAACCAACACTAAACACTCACATGTTCTCTAGCAGATCAAAGATTAATAGAGCCTATTGGTATACTCAAAAACATTGAAACTTGTATCATGGGTATACCGACATCAATCAAATTTGAAGTAATTGACTCATTTGAGGGAATGCTAGCATATGAAATGCTTGTCGGTCGGACATGGGGACAACAAATGAAAGCAAATATCTCCCTTGAAAAAGATAGAATCAATTTAAAAGGGAATGGAAGAAAAATAATGATTCCTCTGGATCCTAATGAAGGGAAACCTTGGAGTGATTAATTAGATGAAGATCATGAAGTACAAAGTCTATACCAAATAATCAATGAACAAAGAGATTACGTCGAACCAAATGTGCAAGGAGAGATCTCAGCAGAATCTCCCTTGTCAGTTGGACACAACTCCGACTCAACTCTATACAACTAGTAGATTGAAAATTATGAGGCGCACTCAAAATATTGTTGGACCACTGAATCCATTCCAAATAAATTTTCCATAACATGCTATTCAATTCAAGAAGAACCTATATTTTATGAAAAGAGACTTCGACAAACTCCTACACTTATTTTGACCAACAACACGGTGAAAAATCCGCTATGTTACAATGAACAAAATGTTTCGTCGACACATGTCAAGGAAGTTTCTAAATCTATCAGAGAACAAGGAAAAACTCAAAGCTTGGTAGAAACCTTTACAGACCAAGCCGCAAGGTGGTGGGAAACACATTCCCCAAGACTACAAACACGGAAAAATGTATCAACTTACTTTGTATAATGATTTGGAGAAAAGAAACTATCCAAAGCAGTTGACATCCCTATTTTCAAGGTTGGGTATGACCCAGTCAAGCATATCCACCATTATGAGAATGAATGGCACATAATAGGATATAGAGATGAAAGGGTATGGTTGTACATGTTCCCAAACACACTAGACAAAACACCAAATAAATGGTACAAAATCGAAGAAGCATTTGGCCATACACTCAACTGGTCCGGCATTAAAGAAAATTTTATCAAATACTTCGAATTTATTACATAGGAGCAACATCTAAAATAAACAACACATCAAATTAAGAGCTTCCTAGAAAAACCAACACCAACTATACAAAAATAAAAGGGAAGATGACAATCGAAAAAGGATCGACATCGTCTTGCCACCTCGTTTCAATAGAATGAAGAATCGATATGGAAAATACAACCTGTCATGGCCATAGTTTTCGATGGAAAAGTGACCACCCAACCATGTAAAACCATGTAAAATTAGTATGAAAAATATCTAAGGAAGAAAAGGAGGAAAGTGAGCAACTCAACTTACCAGACAACTTCACCAAAATTGAAGAAGGGGATCATCATCTCGGAGAATCAAAACCACTAGAGTGGATGAACGCTGAATTAAATACAAAAAAGTTCAATATATCAAATGATGATCGACCAAAAATGGCACAAGTAGGAGACTATTGGATAGAGAAGGAGAAAACCGACATAGTATACTTACTCAAAGAATATCAATATGTATTTGCTTGAGACTATAAATATCTAAAAGGACTTGTAGAAGAAGCATATATCCAATCAACAAAGATGAATGTGAAATTCCTATGGTGGTTCAACCGAAGAAGCATGACCCTAAGAATTTAAGAATTTGTGTCAACTTCAGAGGTCTCAACAAACTAACTTTAATGGATTTGTTTCGTACTACATTCATCAACGAAATAATTAATGAAGTTGCAAGTCATGAATGCTACTCATTCATAGACATATTTTTGGGATACAATCAAGTCCCTATAGCTAAAGAAGATCAACCGAAGGTGACATTTGTCTCTGAATTTGGCTCCTTCTCATATAGGGTAATTCCATTTGGGCTAAAGAATGCTCCAACAGTAATTTCAAGAATAGTAGAAAAATCATTTCAGGAATACATCTACAAGACAATGGTTGTCTACTTCGATGATTGGACTATATATAGCCTATTCAAAAACCATATGCAATGTCTCAGACTAATGTTGGAGCGATGCAGGCAAATCCAATTGTCTCTTAATATTAAGAAGTTCATATTTTCCACACCAAATGGAATTCTCTTAGGCCACATGGTATGTAAGGATGGTGTAAAAGTCGACATGGAAAAAATAAAAATCATCCTCGACTTGAAGCCACCTGTAAATTAGAAAGAAATTAAAATCTTCCTCAGACATAATGGGTATTACCAAAAATTTATACGCCACTATTCTGATAACATTTCCCCAATGGATGAACTGCTTTAGAAATAAATTGATTTTAAATGGAGTCAAGACTGTCAGGAGTCATTCGAAATTTTAAAGACAAAGCTGGTCGAAGCCCCCATACTAAAATTTCCTGACTAGTCGAGAAATTTTCTTTTCCATGTCGATGCTTCAAATGTCGTTTTCGGGTCGGTTCTAGCGCAATCATATGAAAACACGATTGAACACCCAAATGTGTATGCTACTTGGAAGTTGAATAAAGCATAAATAAATCACTCGACCATAGAAAGGAAATCTTAGATGATATTCACTTTGCAGAAATTCCAACACTACTTACTGGCAAACCCATTCACATTCTTTACAGATCATCAGGAATTAAAATATTTAGTCAATATACATGTTCATCGAGGAAAAATCTATCATTGGTTATTATTATTTCAATAATTTGAGTTCGACGTAATTGTTTGACCTGAGAAAAAGAATGTCAGTCTTGATCATCTGTCCCGACTCAAGACAAGGGATGACCTCATTGGCATAGAGGAGGACCTTCCAGATGCACATGTATTTTGTGTCGAAGCAACACCAAAAGATCTCGAAGAAATAGAAAATTTCTCGGAGGAAGGAAAATAACTCGATGATATTTCAACAAATAAAAAGAAAGTGTTATCTCTAAAAGAAGCACCATCCACAATCACCAATGGATATCTATACAAAATGGGACATGTTGACATCTTAAGGAGATATTGTTTTCTAGAACATGAAAGAGAATATATTATCAACGAGGCACATGCAGGACTTGTTGGGGGCCACTTTTAGGCCGACACGACAACATGAAAGATACTTCAGGTGGGTTTGTGGTGGTTGAATTTACATAAATATTGTCGTGAATAGGTCAAGAAATGTGATAGTTTTCAAAGAATGGGTCGGCCATTATGGAAGAATGAAATGCAATTACAATCAGTCAATCTTAATCGACCATTTGAGAGTTGGTCCATCGTCTTTCTCAATGCATTTCCTCATAGAGAAAAGAGAACAGACGCAAAATACATTATCACTGTAGTTGAATATGTGACTAAGTGGGTGGAAGCAGAACCAGTCAAAAAATTCACTAAAGAGGTCGCAACAAAATTTATTTATGATAACATTATCAAAATATTTGGATGTCCACTAGCTCTAATCAATGACCAAGGGACACATTTTGTAAACGAGACGATCCAAGTCCTAGTAAATAAATTTTTCATGGATCACAGAAGAACAATAACATATCATGCCCAAGAAAATGGTGCAATTGAAGCATTCAATAAGACACTACATAAAGGACTCACTAATATCTGTGGCATCAAAAAGAATGACTAGGATGAAAAAATTCCTATAATCTTATGGGAATACGTATATGCTTATAAGCAATCAACTGGACAAACTCCCTTTAAACTTGTATATGGAAAATAAGTTGTGATACCACTTCACTTCTAGGCCAACTGAGACAGAGTAGCAACTATTGCTAAATTCAACCAAGATAGAAGTAGATAGGATCATTTTCACCAATTGAACAAGATGGAAGAAGGAAGATTAATAGAAATGCACCACCAAGAAGTTCAAAAACAACAAAAAAAATATGGCATGATCATCATGTAAAAAAAAAGGAGATTAAAAATGGAGACCTAGTTCTACTATACGACAGCTGAATCAAAGGAAAACCCAAGAAATTAGAGACAACATGGCTTGGTCCTTATGTTATAGAATATATTTTACCGACAGGTGTAGTTCAACTTCAAACTTTGTTGGGGCACACATTTTAAAAAGTAATTAATGGTGCACATTTAAAGAAGTATAATACATAGAGAGGAGGAACATTATTGGAAAACTCTATCGAAAATAATGCCAACAGGGATCAACTGGAAATATAATAGTCCGGTCGAAGTTGAAGTAGAGTAATGTTTATTAATAATAGTATCAAGTACTAAATCCTTTTTTAAACTAAAATTCGGTTACAAAGAATTCACGTATAAAATTTAGGTACAAGAAACTGTCATAGGAAAATTTAAGTATTAAAGAAGCTCCAAAGTTTGGAAAAAAATAAGTGAAGAAAAAGTATAATGGAGAGAGAAAGAAGCCCCTGCTTAAGCCACAGAGAAAATGGACAAAGTAGATATTGACATATGACTCCTTCTCCATAATTATGATAAATCCTCATCAAGCGATAGTTGAGTGATCGAGGCAGATCCATATCAAGTGAGAGAGGTTCAAGTGAGTGAAGCCATCATAGAGGAGACTACCATAAAATAGACGAATGCAGTAACTATCAAGAACATCGACTAAAAGAACTGACAAAAGGAAACCCGACGATACAAAAGAAACGGTTGGTCAAACAATATATCGACCACAGATCAACAGAGGAGACTTAATCGATCGCACAAGAGAAAAAAATGACACTGAAAATTTTGACTTCAAGAAGAACAATGCATTTAAGAAATGACAGGAAAGGACCGACGAACCTGAAAAAAACATTAATGCTCAATGTGATGGAGGAGATAGATGTGCAACCCCTAATAAAACTTCGGATCAACTCGACATGTACAAAAATCATTTGTAAGCCAACACTTTGTATGTTCAATGGGACTCAAACGAATGCCAATTCAACATTGACATAAACGTCTCCTTGCATAATTTTGCCAACCCTTCAATAGTCATGGTTAAGATACATACATCCACAGATCACTAGGTGAGGAAAAATAGTATCTCTCTTTAAGACCATAAATATTTTGTCAGTATACAACAACATAATAAAGATCATATCAACAATAGTCGACTCGGTAGAAAAGGACAATGTCCATCATTAATCATGAAATTCTATGAAAACCTAAGATCCTTGAATATTAAGTCATGTGCGAAGCATCCCACTACCCTATTAGTTGCCTTCAATATCATGAAACCGTACTCTATATACCAGAACTAGAGGAAAGCGAAAAAACCATTCTGCACATAGTTAAGTTTGTAAACATTGAGCATGGGACCGATGAGGATAACAGATGATGACCCTCCTAAACTGAACCCTCAAAATGAAAAATGTGTTCATCCATTGTCGTTATAGATGTCAAAATAAGAGATTCACCCTCATGTGAAGGAAGGGGTTCCCCCTTGCGATTTCATCTACTTAATTCTCGGGACGAGGGGAGCACTCACGAATCATCTCTAAGATTGAAAGTCACAGTCTAGTTCATGTTACTTTGACAAAGCATGGAAAGAAAATGTCAAAAGATCATTTCAAGTAACATATTTCTATGGGAAGAAAATTTGACTAAGGAATCAAAATCAAGGATGATGTCAAATTCGGGCATTCGAGGAAGTGAAAAGAGATACTAAAGGATGATTGGACAAAGATACATAACTTATTCAAGAATTAGAACATTTTCACTATATTTCCTCTTCTTTCTCTCTTTCTATCATTTCTATTTGTAAACAATCAATGTAAAATAAAATTTTTGTTTTACTCCCCTCTTGCTCGAGACGAACAAGGAATTGAGGTGGGGGGAGATGTTGTAATGGATAGTTGACTCTATTGAATAAAATCAATAGTCAACTAAGAGTTATTCGGTCGACTGTCGAAGTCGAAAGTATAAGTCGGTCGAGAGTTTTGTTAACCGACTGACCCAGGAAGTTAAGTAGTTACAACTTTCAGGTAACTGAATATGTAGGTATAAATAGACAAGTATGTATCATAAAAGAGAGAGATCGTGTTGTATTGAATCATCTATCTAATAAAGGTTTTTCTTTGGGATTCCACTAATTTGTGTATGTCTTTGTTGTAAATGTGTTGAACCTGCACAGAATAGATCTAGCTAGAAAATACTACACACATTTGCAGAGAGAAATTGAGAAAGAAGAAGAAGGAGAGAAACAATGGAATAATTCTCATTAACCGTAATGAATAATGAATAATTTACACATGATATACTTTGTATAACTCAATGAATGTGCACTGGAGGAGAACCAATGCACCATAGTGGTCGTCTAGAGTGATATGGACACACACCAACAGTTACGAGAGTGAACTTCCACCTAGTCTAGTCTCTCAGGTAGTTACGGGAGTGAACTGCCACCTAGTTGAGTTAACTAGTCAACTAGTCTTCAGTTAAGTGACTGAACAGAGTATAGTGAGGAGTAGATCAAGGAATCAAGGGTAATGCGCCAATATGGTTCTGATCCCAAGGAAAGTGCCCATTAGAATGGTGATGATACCAATGTTGCATGGTGACAAAACCAATGCAACATCTAAACTCAAATCAACTAGTCAAACTGAAGTGTCAGCTGAAAGAGAATATTCCCCAGGTGGAATATTCTCTCTTAAAATATAGGATATTGGATAATGACTAATCATGACTAATAAACAAGGAAAAACATTAGGAAAAATAAATTTTAGGTGTGTGTGAAGTAACTCCAACAC
>JZKD02S1615405.1:143505-197806 GCA_000966675.3 Picea glauca | reverse complement strand
AGAGAGAGAGAGAGAGAGAGAGAGAGAGAGAGGATGAAGTCATGTCAATGCACCATGCCACGTGTCAGCCAACCAAAACTCCTTCGATGACTGACATGTGTCAGTGCCTTGTTGGAGTGGGATTATAGGACGTCTATAGTTCTCTTTTGAGCAAGGGTAACTGTAGTAATTAGGTTCGAGAGGAGGATAAATATCTACTTTTCAATCATCATCGAAGGATAGGAACCGAAGGTGAGTAGATTTCTAAAAATCTAGATCACCAGATAGCTGGACAACTAGAGGATTCCAATGAAGGTTTTTTGGAAAATTATTGGATCCCTGGACGCTGGTTGGATCATGGTTCCATTATAGGGTTCCAACCCCATTGAAATCACATGGTAGAGAGGTCGTGGCACGCACAAATGACGTCATAGTGACATAGAGTGTCAAGGTGGCAGATAGAAAGCCACATAGGATGACAAGTGTTAGCATCATATTAATGCAGGTCAAGTGTGGGCCCTCTATTAGGCATAAGCCTTTGGTTTGGTGCCCTTAAATATTATCCATCAAATATAACGGCTGATGGATATCGATCATTGATTTCCTAGGTAATCTCAGGAGGGAGTCATTTCCCTAGATAACCAGATGATCAAATGTCTAGAAGACCCGCTTATAGGGACCTTTAAAGAAGTTTGGGGTCCTAGTGTCGGGTGGGGAAAGGTTACCAATTTCATTGTACCTTATGGTTACGTGTAGTGCCACATCATAAGCCACTTTTTATACCATATCATTGTGCCACATCATCTTGGTTTTCGTTCAAGTTGTGAGGTGTCATGGCACGTGGCATGCCACATCATGTCTATGTGTCATTGGTGCCATCTAGACAATTGGATTGAGAATTTGAGGAGAAGGAGGATTTTGGGATCCCTTGGATCCCAATTTTTCGGTTGGGTCATGGTTCTTTTTTGGGGTTCTAGGGCCTGGATTCCTGGACAACCGAACCACCGGGCATTTGGGATATTTTGCAAGTCAATTTCTTGAGAATTATGGTTCCTAGATTTTCGGTTTCCCAAGGTTTCGCAAGGAGGTTCCGCTAGTTGTGCTATAGTTGGGTCGGAGTTTCCAGGACTGGACTACATGTCCCGACACATCAACACTCAACAGGTTTGCCCCATTTGATATTATAGGTGACTTGGACCCACATTGATATCACATGGGTGTGAGGTGGCATTGGCGGGAAATTTTAATCCCGAGCTCAGATTTGAGTGTAATTCCATCCGTTGGGAAGCTCTCGACGAGAATAACTAGTTTATGAGCTCATTTTTGGATTTATAGGAGTGGATAAGAAAGGTGGTTTGAGAAAATAAATGAAAATTTTTGTATGCCTCACTAGCCAAATGGCAGTTAGGGGGTTGGGTGTGTTACATAAATTCATATTTAGTCACCCTACTAAGTTAAGGCCATTTTTTCTTTTGTAATTTTAAACTAAAAGTATTATGTCATAGTTAAACCATTTCACCATCATCCCATGGTACCCACTTTTAATTTTATTAGTGACGACGAGAAATAAAATAAGAAATTCCTAGCCTACAAAAAATCAAGTGGATGCTCCCATGAATTCACCTTTCTCTCAGTTGTGACTTATTATAGAAGCATACAACTTTTATTAAAATTTTCTAAAGAAGATTGAGGCTTTGATTGGAATTCTATATATTCAAATCCTAAACCTCTATTCTAAAATATTCAATAATCATTTCCAAAAACCTACTAACCTTTAATCATTTCCAAAAACCTACTAACCTTTAAGACTTGAAGCCAACAACCATATTCTAGTCAAGGCCACAAAAAGATAAAGAAAAATTATCATTATTAATAATAGAATTCACTACTTTTAGAATAAGTATGCCATTCTAATGAACAACCATTCAACTTTTTTCATTCACATGATATTAATGTCAGTGGTCCAAATTTCACATGCATATTTGAGATACCCAAGGATTCAATATTTTCCATTTGCATTATGTTGGTGTCATTTAATTTATTTTGTATTTACCTTTTAGATCTACTTTGATTACCTATTTATTAAAAAGATCCCGATGCATCACTAAAATTGCTTTAACTTCACTTTCAACAATGTTTCCTTTAAGCAATGACTTCTTTACTCAATAGACATTTAAGCTAGCAGTCTCAAGTTTTGAATATTTATTTGATTTATTATTCATTGAATACAAGTTCAATAGACATTTAAGCTAGCAGTCTCAAGTTTTGAATATTTATTTGATTTATTATTCATTGAATACAAGTTCAGTTCTTTCAACTAGTTGTGATAGCCATACACATAAATAGCCCTATGTTTCTTAAATTTCCAACATACAACCATACATGGATTTCATAGAGAAACAACTTTCTTTATCATGTACTTATATCCATATAGACTTCAACCTAACACCATGATGTCTCCCATCATCTATAAAACAATAGTGCTTGATTAGGTCACTCTTAAGGCTTATCAATAGTTTTAATTTCACATGCATCTCTCAAAACAATTTCCCCAATACAATCATAAAACATCAATACAAGTGTCGTGAATTTTGAATTTTGTACACATTTAAGTAATCCAAAGTTCTACTTGTATAATAGTATAATTTCCTTTTTGTATCTAGAGTTATTTTTTAACAGAAGAATTGAATTCAACAAAAAAAAATAAACATTTAGTTACTAAGTTGGCAAGTTGTTGAAATACTAAAAATACATATTTCAATCAGTTATCATATATACTGCTTATTTTCATTTCTAGACTATGTTGTGAATGAACTCTTGTCTATTTTAGGCATTTCAACTATCTCTTTGCTATGTTGTTAATGACCTCCTGTCAATGTATTATGAAAAATTCATGGAAAATCAAGCTCATAGTTTACATGTTGTTGTACAAAGTATTGTTAAGTACAAAAGTCAATATTTCATTTGCAAATATTTCTATGGAAACCCAATGGAAATTATATTCTTGTTTATACTTTTCTTCTTTAATGATAATGGTGATCATTATCATAGATAATAGGGATTGTTTTTACAATGGTTCATGAGTGTTATTGATATATGTTTTTCAGAAATACAATCATGATGCCTTGAACTAAAGACAACGTGTTTTTTTCCATTCTCTCTTTGTTCTTTATCATTTTGTCACTTGTCTTGACTACTATTTAACACTATCTTTCATTTCACTTCTACACACCGTAAAATCATGTTAATAAGTTATGAATTAATGTTGAAATATTAGGTTGGTTATCATTAATGTCAACCCTTGAAGAAATTCTAGTAGAAACTTTCGGTAGCCACGAAGGTATGGTCATGGAACCCATAGTTGATCGAGGAATAAATACATGAAGGTCAACGCATTTTCATGTAAGATTATCATAGATGGATAGTACACCTCAAGTTGTTTCCGGTGATAAGTGGTACATCACTTGGCTCTTTATGGTTGCGGATCTACGACTTTGTAAAGTTGAAGGACCCTCAATAATATTCTAGAAACCCCTAGAAGATCAACAAGAAGTCAATTATTCTAGAAGCCCCTAGATTTTCATCAAGAAGTTTGTTAGTCAAAGTGGTTGCAAAAAGAATTTAATTATGGGTAAAGTAGTTGTAACAAATAAATTTAGAGTTTAATAATTATGGGTAAAGTAGTTGCAACAAGAATGTGGGTTAGCCATAGAAGAAGGAAAAGGGGTAAAACGATTACAAGATTGCCCCTACAGTAAGGAAATGGGGAAGTATAAATAATATATCAGGAGACTCCCATTAGCACCTACTGCACACATTGAATATCTATCTTGTGAAAGGTTTTTGGTAGGATCTTTATTGACAAATATGAGGTAGCACAAATCTGAGGCAGCGAAGGAGAAGCGATGAAAAAGTTTCGTGACTGGAGAGGAGAGTGAGGGTTTTGGTGAAAACCCTAATTTAGCTAATTCCCATGGGTCAGACTACTAATGTCCTGTCAGGCACCCCCATGGGTTGCATAGGGATTGTCATGCGAGGCCTCGCTAGACAACAAGCTTCATCCCACGAGGCAAATCCATATCTAAAGGATGAGGCTTGCATCAGGGTGCAAGAGTTGAGGAGAGTCTACATGCATGTGTGACATGTTTTAGGTACAATAAAGTCATCTACAAAAGTAAAAGGTATGATTATATGCTTATTTGAGGTTGGATCTTGGTGAGTGCTTGAGGTATGGTCATGTGAGTTTGAGTATATTCTCTTGAGGTACTATTGGTTGTATGGTACATGTTATATGAGGCAGATCTGCAGAGGCACATTGTTGGTGCACTTGTTGTTTGTACTTGGCACACATTCTTGTGTATTTTGTTGAGGCATATCTTGTGTCATATGGTACATGTTTGAGGTATTTTGGTATAGATGTATTGTTTAAGGTATTGGTACATGTTGAAGTTGCATAACAGTGAGGGTTTGATACATGGTTGATGTGATAGTTCATTGTATGTTTTTTATGGATGTTGGTACATGCATGACACATGTTTAGAGAGATATATTTGTGATGTTGAGTACATGGTTTGAGATATACACTTGTGATAGTGGATATGATATCTATGTGATCAGATTTGATTGGTTGATGAGTTTGAAGTGACAGGTTTTACTGTGACAAGTTTTACAGTGATAGGTATTACAGTGATAGGATCTACAGTGACATGATTGATAGATTTTTTGGTAGTGGCAGTTTGTCTCCATTTATATTTCAATGTGGTGGGACGAGTTAAGGAAAGGGGGTTGTAGCCTCCTTTTAGTTGGTGCTGGAAAACTAAGGGAGTTGTATCTTCCTTCAGGTTGGAGCCTGAGAAACTAGGGGGTTGTAGCCTCCTTCCAATTGTAGCTGGAAAACAAGGAAGTTGGTGCTTCCTATGAATGTATTTCTTCTGACATATAAGAAAATCATTCCATGTTTTTCTCTCGCATTGGGTTTCCATGTAAAATTCTGGTGTACTGTGTAATTGTGTGGTTGTTCATTGTTGACTGTTTGTTTATATTTCTCGTGATGTTTTGAATTCTATTGATGAAGTACTCATAAATTTAAACAATACATATTGTGATTAAAAGTAATAAAAGTGCTCATACTGATTCACCCCCCCCCCCCTCAGTATTTCAACAATTGGTATCAAAGCAGGTCTTTCAAGAAGCAGTCTAACCACTGGAAGGAGATCATGGATTACTCTAAGATTGAGGTACCATAGTTTGACATCTAGGACTATGCCTTCTAGAGTAGAAGGAGGAAAAATTATGTGCATGCACATGGATTTGATGTATGGAGAGAAATAGTAGATGGATACAAAGCACCAACCACTCCCCCAACAAACAAGGAATGACAAAAACTTGAAGGAAATTATTCAAGGGATAGAAATTCCATTCTGAATGATTTGACTAAATCAATACATGTCAAGGATATGCACTGTGAATCCAAAAAATAAATTTGGGACAAACTTCATAACATCTACGAAGGAGATGCCAATGTCAAGGGAGCTAAACTTCAAACTCTTAGAGCCAAGTTTGAGCAATTGAAGATGAAAGAAGATGAAGACATTGCAAATTACTTTCTACGAGTCGATAAAGTAGTGAATGGTATCAAAGTATTGGGAGATGGGATGAAATAACTGGTAGTTGTTCAAAAGGTACTAATATCTATACCAATGAGATTTGATTTGAAGATTTCAACTCTAGAAGAAAGGGTGGATCTAGATACATTGACCATGGATGAGTTACATGGTATACTCACAGCTTATGAGATGAGGATATAGAAAGATAAACCAGTCACGAAGGAAGCAACATTCAAGGAATCTAACAAGACAAAGAAGAAGAACAAGCAAAAGCGATAGTTAGATTGTATTTGCAGTGATGATTCAAAGGAAGATGAAGAAATGGAAAACTTCGTTAGAAAGTTGAAAAGAGTAACCGGGAAATACAAATGTATACTTCCATTGAAATGTTTTAATTGTGGTGGTATTGGTCATTTTGATTATAAATGTCCTCATAAGAATAAGGAAAGTGATGAAGAAGAAGACCCTAAAAAGAAAAAGAAAAATCAAAAGGGTAGAAGAAACAAAAATAAATTCTTCATGAAAAGTCTTTGCACCCAGGAGGACAGATCATCATCAGATGAGGATGAAGACAGTGACAATGATATAGAAAGAGTACTCTTCATTGCAGTAGAATATTTTGAAGAGGATTTTGAAGAAGAAGGAGAATTCAATCTTAGAGTAGAATTAATCAGTGCACTAGAAGAGTTAAGGATTGAAAGAAAGAAAATCATGTCATTCAAGGAAGAACTAAAAGAGAAAGAAGGATCTCAAAATTATGAAGAAGTCAAGCAGATGATCGTGAAGTTAAAAATCTAAGTAGAAGACAAAATAATTAAATAATCACTCATATGTCAGTTAGATAAAAAGGACAAGATGATCGAAGGCTTGGAAGTAGAAATAGTCATTCTAAGAAAAGATCTTTAGAAGAAGGACATGCAACAAAACAACACCAAAGTATTGGATGAGATCATTAGCAGTCAAAGGCCATACCATGAAAAATATAGACTAAGATATAACCAGACAGAGAAAGGCTCAAGCTCCAAGACAACAAAACAAAGAAGCTATGCAGAAACAATAAGAGGTTATCCTAAGAAGGAAGAAGGCAAGAGGAACCAAGAAGAATATTACAGAGACACTGGACCACCCAAAAGATTCAAAATTCAAAATCAACAACAACCAACAATAGAGAGACTCTGAGAAGAAGAAGGATTCAAAAGAGAAACACCATTCAAAAGATCTTCCACCCCCTAGGTATCAAACTATTTTTCTTGGTTTATGTTATTCATGTAATAATTTTTGGCATAAAGTTGTGAATTGTAGAGCCAATACTAAGAATAGAAACAACTATGAATGCTACATAAGAAACGGTTATCCAAGAAGGTCTCATGAAGCATAGAGCATAATCTACAACAGATTTGAATCTTTGAGTGATGAAGTCGAATGCTACAAGTGCAACAACTTTGGACACATGGCCAAATATTGTAGATTGATCATTCCTCCTAGAGAATCACAACGGAATATCAACAGTGATAGACAAGAACCACAAATGATATGTATAAAGAAGCATGATCAATTCAACATTGAAGAATGCATGCTTATCGTGCAATCTCAACACAAGAAACATGGATGGTACGTTGACAATGGTTGCTCAAATCATATGACATGTGATAAGGACAGGTTTCTAACATTGAAGAAGGAAAGAGATGGACCGGTTTCTTTTGGCAATGAAAACTCAACCAAAATTATATGAAGAGGCACAATCAATCTTGGAAGCAAGGATGTTAGGTCATAAAATGTTCTACTAGTTGAAGACACGAAGCACAATCTTCTAAGTGTAAGTCAGATTTATGATCAAGGAAACAAACTTATATTTGACTCAGAAAAATGAGAGATAAGGAAAGCAGGATCAAGAAAGTTGGTATCTATAGTTGTAATAACTCCAAGCAACATATATGTATTAAATGAAATTGGAAAGGAAATATGTTGCCTAGGAAAGGATGATGAAAGTTGGCTCTGAAAAAAAAGAATGGATCACATAAACTTTGATAATCTCATCAAAATTAGAAAAAAAGAAGCAGAAAGAGAAATTCCCGAGATCTTGAAGCCAACAAATACTCTACACAAGAATTGTCTACAGGGAAAAAAAACTAGAGATTGTACATATGGATCTATGTGGACAACCAACAACAAAGGGATTGAATGGAGAATAATACTTTATTTTACTGTTTGATGACTATACAAGTATGATTGTATTTTTCTTTCTTGGGAAGAAATCAGAGGCATTTGAACACTTCAAGATATACAAGGAAATGGTTGAAACTGAGATAGAATAAAAAATCAAGTGTTTGAGATCAGAAAATGGAGGCGAGTTTACATCAAAGGAATTCATATATTTTTGTAGAGAACATGGTATAAAGAGACAATTCTCAGCAGCTAGAACACCTCAGCAAAATGGAGTTGTCGAAAGGAAGAACATAACAATACAGGAAATGGCTAAACCATGTTGAAAGATTCCAAGTTGAAGGACATCTTTTGGGTACAAGCAATACATACAACAATTCATATTCAAAACAGAGGAATGCTCAGAAATAATAATGATAAAACTCCCTGCGTGCTATGGAAAGGAAGACCAACAAATGTGAATCATTTCAGAGTGTTCGGAAGAAAATGTTATATCAAAAGAGAAGATGGAAGGATTGGAAAATTTGATTCTCGAGTTGATAAAGCAATATTGGTTGGGTACTAAAGAAAAAGAAAAGCATACAAATGATTCATTCTAAGACTCAACAAAATAGTGGAAAGAATCAATGTGACGATTGATGACACAGATGGACAGAGGACAAAATAAAGAAGCAAAGATTCAGTGGAACGAGATCACAAAGAAGATTTGAAAGAAGAAGAAGTAGAAGAAGATGAAGAATAAGAGAAGCCAGAAGCATAGCAAGAGCAACAAGATATTTAGGTACCTCCAAAGACACTTAGAAGACGAGTGCAGAAAAATCATCCACCGGAGAAAATCATTGGGAATAAAGATACAAGAGTTGAAGCCCGAAGAAGAATACGTTCACCAGAACAACAACACCTAGCACTGTTATCCACAATTAAGCCAAGAAGTTTTGAATAAGATAGCAATGCTGAATACTAGATCAAAGATGTGGATGAAGAATTGGACCATATAGAGAGGAAGAATACATGGGAACTTGTTCCAAGGTTGAAGAACAAAACCATGATTGGTACAAAGTGGTTCTTCAAAAAAAAATTGAACGAGGATGGATAGGTTACCAGGAAAAAAACAAGATTGGTATGTAAAGGATACACTTAGGTTGAAGGTATAGACTTTGAAGAGACCTTTTCCCCAGTTGCCAGAATGGAAGCAATCAGGTTGATTCTAGCTTATGTATGTTCCAAAAATATCAAGGTGTACCAAATGGATGTAAATTCAACCTTTCTAAATGGAGAGTTAGAAGAAGAAGTATACATGGAGCAGCTAGATAGATTTCAGTTGTTAGAAAAGGAAAATTATATTTGTAGGTTGAATAAGGAACTATATGGTCTCAAACAAGCCCCTAAAGCATGGTATTCAAGACTGGAAAGATACTTACAACAACAAGGGTTCAGGAAAGTAAATGTACACATCAATCTCTACATAAAGGTAAATCAATATAGTATCCCGATAATTGAAGTTTATGTTGGTGATATTATTTTTGGAAGTGACGATGACAAGATGAGTCATAAATTTTCCAAAGACATGCAGAATGAGTTCGAGATGTCATTACTTGAAGAGTTGTCTTTCTTTTGGGGAATACAGATATGTCAGAGAAATAAAGGTGTCTTCATCTCTCAGACCAAGTATATCGGAGAAATGATAAAAAGGTTTGGAATTGAAGATTGAAAACTAGTAAGTACTCATATTCAGAACAATTGCAAGATAAGTAAGGATGACAATTCACAAGATGCGGACCAGAGACACTACAGATCGATGATTGGCAGCTTACTCTATGTGACAACTTCTAGACCAGATTTGATGCAACAAGTTGGATATATTGCAAGGTTTCAAGAAACACCAAAGGAATCACATGTTATGGCAGTGCAAAGGCTATTCAGATATATCAAAGGTACAAAAGATTTTGGATTATGGTATCCAAAATGGAATGATCTATATGTTGTTTCCTATATAGATGTAGATTGGGAAAGTTGCATTGATGATAGAAGAAGTACAAGTGGAGAAACTTTCTACTTGGGTGAGTTCCTGGTATCATGGTTGAGCAAGAAACACTCATTAATATCTTTGTCTACAATAGAAGAAAAATATATTGCAACAACAACATCTTGTACTCAGGTTCTATGGATGAAACAAATTCTAAAGGATATACAGGTTGAATATGATGATACCATTCCTATATTTTGTGATAACACTAACGCCATAAGTATCTCAAAGAATCTAGTGATGCACTCCAAGACGAAACATATTCCGATCAAGTTTCACTTTCTACGGGAACAGGTTGTAGAGAAGAACATAAGGGTTGAGTATATTGGGACAAAAGAGTAGATTGAATATATCTTCACCAAACCTCTTATGAGGGAGACCTTTGAGTATATTCAACAAAAACTTGGTGTAGTTTCTACTCTATAATGAATTTTTCAATGCTTTTCATATATGTCATGGATTTACATGAGGAAGCACCATGAAGAGAAAAATGACAGCAGAAAGATTTGAAGCTTGCAAATAGGGGGAGCATCCCAAAGGACAGTTCAGACAGAGGGAGTGGCCCCAAAGAGAAGTTACCATTTTCCATTGATTTCAAAGGGGGAGAGAAAGAGTAATCAGAGGCATGGAAATGGAGAGAAAGAACATGGGCATGATTACCGGGGGAGCGATGGTCACAAGGGGAGAATGAGCATAAGTGTTGTCATGCCATCAACGTTGCATTAGAGTGTTTCTATCGATGCCAAAGGAGGAGATTGTTGAAATATTGGGTTGGTTGTCATTGATGTCAACCCTTGAACCAAGTCCAGTAGAAAATTCTAGTAGCCCCAAAGGTACGGTCATGGAACCCACAGTTGATCGAGGAATAAATACGTGAAGGTCAACATATTTTCCAGTAAGATTATCATAGATGGAAATTACGTGTCATGTCATTTCTGGTGATAGGTGGTACATCACGTGGCTCCTTACATTTGAGGAGACATGGCTTTGTAAAGTTGAAGGACCTTCAAGAATAATCTAGAAACCCCTAGAAGGTCAACAAGAAGTCAATTGTTCTAAAAGCCCCTAGAAATTCATCAAGAAGTTTGCTAGTCAAAGTGGTTGGAACAAGAAGTTAATTATGGGTAAAGTAGTTGTAACAAAGAAATTATGAGTTTACTAAATATGGGTAAAGTAGTTGCAACAAGAATGTGGATTAGCCCTAGAAGAAGGAAAAGGGGTAAAACAACTGCAATATTTTCCCTAAAAGAAGGCACTTGGGAAGTACAAATAAGATATCAAGAGACTCCCATTAGCACTTATTGCACACATTGAATATCTATCTTGTGAAATGTTTTTGGCAGGATCTTTATTGACAAATCTAAGGTAGCACAAATTTGAGGTGGCAAAGGAGAAGAAGAGAAAAAGTTTGATGATTGCAGAGGAGAGTGAGGGTTTTGGTGAAAAGACCTGATTTAGTTGATCCTTGTGGGTTAGACTACTAATGTCCCGTGAGGCACCCCCGCGGGTTACATAAGGCTCGTCACGTGAGGCCCCGCTAGACAACAGGCTTTGTCCCATGAGGCAAAGCTAGATCTGAAGGATGAGGTTGCATTAGGATACAGGAACTGAGGAGAGTCTATAGGCATGTGTGACAGGTTTTAGGTACAACAGAGTCATTTACATAAATAAAAGGTATGATTATATGCTTGTTTGAGGTTGGATCTTGGTGATTTCTTGAGGTATGGTCATGTGAGGTTGAGTATATTATCTTGAGGTACTATTGGCTGTATGGTACATGTTGTATGAGGCAGATTTGTAGAGGCACATTGTTGGTGCACTTGTTGTTTGTACTTGGCACACATTCTTGTGTATTTTGTTGAGACATATCTTGTGTCATATGGTACATATTTGAGGTAATTTGGTAGAGATGTATTTTTGAAGGTATTGGTACAGGTTGAAGCTGCATAACAATGAGGGTTTGATACATGGTTGATGTGATAGTTCATTGTATGTTGTTTATGGATGTTGGTACATGTATGACACATGTTTAGAGAGATATGTTTGTGATGTTGAGTACATAGTTTGAGATATACACTTGTGATAGGGGGTATGAGATCTATGTGATAAGATTTGATTGGTTGATGAGTTTGAAGTGAAAGGTTTTATAGTGACAGGTTTTATAGTGACAGGTTTTACAGTGGCATGTATTATAGTGACAGGTCTTATAGTGACAGGATCTATAGTGACATGATTGACAGAGTTTGTGGTAGTGACAATTTTATCTCCATTTATATTTCAGGGCAACAGGATGGGGCAATGAAAGGGGGTTGTAGCCTCCTTCCTATTGGTGCCGAAAAACTAAGGGAGTTGTAACTTCCTTCAGGTTGGAGCCTAAGAAACTAGGGGGTTGTAGTCTCCTTCCAATTGTAGTTGGAAAACAAGGAAGTTGGTGCTTCCTATGAATGTATTTCTTCTGACACATAAGAAAAGAATTATGTGGTTTTCTCCCACATTGGGTTTCCACGTAAAATTCTGGTGTACTATGTACTTGTGTGGTTACTCATTGTTCACTGTTTATTTATACTGCTCATGATGTTTTGAATGCTATTGATGAACTGCTCATAAAGTTATACAATACATATTGTGGTTAAAATTGATAAAAGTGATCATACTGATTCACCCCCCCTCTCAGTATTCCAACAATTCAACAGTTTAGTTCCTTCAGTAGTTGCATATTTTCCAAATCCAGAAAATTCACATTATGATTTATCATTTCTTAGAACCGAACCATAATTATATCCTTTCAGTGTTTCTCCATTTGCACTTACTCTAAGAATAAAAGCCATCGATTCTTATTTGCTACCTCTAACTATGGCTCTCATGAATCCACCTTTTCCAACTTTTTATTTCCTATTCTTTTAGCTATAACGATTCTTGTTTTAAAATCGAACCCGAACTTTTGCAAACATAGCATAATATGACACAAGATTCTACTTCTCTTTAGTGCATTGTTCTAAGCACTATGATGTTAAAATGTGTAGAGTCTGTGTCTATGTAGTGTTCATTAACCTTGAGACTTAAAACACAAACCAAGTATACAAATAATATAATTGCAGAAAACCAAATACAAGAGACAAATAAGATGAAATATGCAAAATATACCCTTGTATTATGATCAGTTAGAAAAAAGAAAGCAATGTTCACTTGCTTCTTAAGGTGGGGAAACCTTTCACTGAGCAAATCTCCAAATACAACAATACTCAAAAAAACATTGAATAGCCTCCTATTCCATTTAAATATATTCTCAATAACAAAACCCCAACGAGTTGGGGTCCCATTATTAATTGGTACTAACTACCTAGTGGGCCTTATAAAGTGGACCATTTTACATTAAATAACTATCTACTACCATCTAATCGGTCTTATTCGAAGAACATAGCCACATACATCAATAGATTAAGTCCTAGGTAGCCTAAAGTACGAGGCCTAGGGTAGGACCCTAACACTGCATCTCTCAAAGATACCCATACAAATGGATTTGATATTCAACTACATAGAGAATTTATCCAAATGCTCTAGCCGAAAGACTAACAAGCCATTTATTTTGCTCCACCTTTACAACTATTTAAAATTTAAGACACAAGGACATTGCCAGCTATACAACTCTCACTCTACAATTATTAAGTAAGCATAAATTACATATAAAAATAAACAAGTGCTAATTAATCATAGAAAAATCTTATATTTGTATCATGTCATTTGAAAAAAATAATGAAAATGGACAAAAACTAAAAACTTGCTCAAAACTTTAAAACAATGAACACTATATCAAAACCTTGAAAATAACATAACTCTCAACTACCCTACCTCAATAGCAAAGTTCCATACATGTAAAGAAGGTTCCGAAAGTTCACATGAAATATATACAAACTAAGAAAGTAGGCTAATTTTGTAATAATCTGTTTAAGTATTCAAATTAGTTTGATATAGGACAATCTTGAAAATAAAGTTTTATAATATATGAAACTTGAATAATGTAACACTCAGTCGAATTTTTAATCTGAATTTTATTAATTTGATATATCACAAAATCTTGAAAATAAAGTTTTATAATTTCTAATCTGAATTTTTATTAATTTTTTACGTATTTAAATTAATTTAATATATCACAAAATCTTGAAAATAAAGTTTTATGATACATGAAACTTGGATAATATAAAACTCGAATTTTTAGGAGGAAACAATTTCCTTTTTAACTTGAAATGGAGGCTGCTGTTCACTATAAGATTAGCATATTTTCAATCCAAGGGCCTTCGCCTACATAAAAATCTTCTTATTTGTACACGTGGACCCTTATCTTAGAATATCCATTCAACTTTAATGATTGGCTTCCAAGATATTTCAACCCTCGTACAGATGATGCTCCACTTGGCAAAATGCCATTGATTGATGGTATTTCACGTCATCTTATCTTATCTAGTATTTCACGATACTAGATAATTTAGATTATGTAAGAGTTTATTTCATGTCAAAGTCAACTTGTATTTCACAACGCTGATAATTTAGATAACATGAACACTTTTGTTCCTACATGTGAAAAATGGAATACTTTTGTTTAACAGATTGCATTGGCAAACCAATTTGTCCAAAATTTAATTAGAGGAATTAATCTACTAGTGTTAAATTGCAGTATGACAACGCCCAATAATGTTATCTGGAGCTTGTCACGTTGCTATCAGATTCAACTATATAATTGAGAGGCAGGAAGAGATCGTAATCGATTAGGCTGGGGAAGAGTTAATAGTTTGAGCCAGGAGGAGGACGAGGACTACTTCCAAGTTCCAGCAGTATGGCTGCTTCTTCAATTATGGGGACGCTGCATCAAACACACATTGGCTCTGCTGCATTTGCTCTGCAAAAAGAGGTGATTCTTTCAATCTTTTCAATCCTCTTTTGTCTGTCAACTCGAAATTGTTCGCATGAACTGCATGCCAACAAGAATGGCTTAAATCATTTGCATTTTCATAACCAAAAAATCTGTACATTATGAACTCCATGGAAGTGTTGTTATTGAATTGTTATTGATGCTATTCCAAGGAATTTTTCATAGACGTTTGTATATGCTATTGGGTTGCAGGGAGGACATAGTGCCTCTGCAAACTCGGCTTTTCTAGGTGTCTCAGTGGCTGAACATGGCAAGAGGGAATTCGGTTTCCCTGTTCTCCGAGCCAAGGTAACTCACCTGTATTATCAGTTTCTTTATTTCCTTCTTCTTTTTGAGTTTATAGATCCGGGGCTTGCTAAATCCTCTGCTTGAAGATCCACCACAGCCATTCTCAGATATGATAGAGTTGACCAGGCAAATAACCTCATTTAAGAATGATAATGTCTGTTGGTGTAGTCCAAGTAAGTCTGTCAGATTGTCATTTTAGATTCATAACCATAGTTTTATCATGAGTTCACAGTTATATATGATGCAGAATGTAAGGACTTTTCAGTGTTTTTTTATACAATGGAGTATTCTGCACACTATATTGGCAGCTCCATGGCTGTTATTTCTTTGTTTCTATAGTTTTTATGGATTCTGACACGTATTTTAGGCCATCCGAAATACCCAACATTATGAAAAATAATGCATATTGAACTCAACTAGAAAGCTCCTTCACATCACTCCTCCTCTCTCTCCTTTTTTTCTCTTTGTGTGTTCACAAAAGAGCAGTCTTTTCTGAAGAAATGTTGCTCAATTGCAAAGGTTTTCATGGTAACAACATCTGTAATTGCCAATTTTCCGTTCACTCCATTTTTCTTTGAATCTGTTTATCTAAATGCATAACCATATTGTTGCTTTCTCATGTTGGTGTAGTCCATGTCTGTCAGATTGTCATTTTAGATTCATAACCATAGTTTTATCATTATATCACAGTTATATATGATGCAGAATGTAAGGACTTTTCAGTGTTTTTTTATACAGTGGAGTATCGTGCACACTATATTGGCAGCTCCATGGCTGTTATTTCTTTGTTTCTATAGTTTTTATGGATTCTGTCAAGTATTTTAGGCCATCCGAAATACCCAACATTAGGAAAAATAATGCATATTGAACTCAACTAAAAGGCTCCTCCTCTCTCTCTCCTTTTTTCTCTTTGTGTGTTCACAAAATAGCAGTCTTTTCTGAAGAAAGGTTGCTCAACTGCAAAGATTTTCATGGTCACAACCTCTGTAATTGCTAATTTTCGGTTCACTCCATTCTTATTTGAATCTGTTTATCTAAAACTCCATTCTTATTTGAATCTGTTTATCTAAATGCATATCCATATTGTTGCTTTCTCATCTAAATGCATAACCATATTGTTGCTTTCTCATCTTGGTGTAGTCCAAGTGTGTCATATTGTCATTTTAGATTCATAACCATAGTTTTATCATTATTTCACAGTTATATATGATGCAGAATGTAAGGACTTTTCAGTGTTTTTTTATACAATGGAGTATCGTGCACACTATATTGGCAGTTCCATGGCTGTTATTTCTTTGTTTCTATAGTTTTTATGGATTCTTTTACGTATTTTATGCCATCCGAAATACCCAACATTATGAAAAATAATGCATATTGAACTCAACTAGAAAGCTCCTTCACATCACTCCTCCTCTCTCTCACTCCTTTTTTCTCTTTGTGTGTTCACAAAAGATCAGTCTTTTCTGAAGAAATGTTGCTCAACTGCAAAGGTTTTCATGATCACAACCTCTGTAATTGCTAATTTTCGGTTCACTCCATTCTTCTTTGAATATGTTTATCTAAATGCATAACCATATCGTTGCTTTCTCATCTAAATGCATAACTATATTGTTGCTTTCTCATCTTGGTGTAGTCCAGTCCAAGTCTATCAAATTGTCATTTTAGATTCATAACCATAGTTTTATCAATATTTCACAGTTATATATGATGCAGAATGTAAGGACTTTTCAGTGTTTTTTTATACAATGGAGTATCGTGCACACTATATTGGCAGTTCCATGGCTGTAATTTCTTTGTTTCTATAGTTTTTATGGATTCTGTCACGTATTTTATGCCATTCGAAATACCCAACATTATGAAAAATAATGCATATTGAACTCAACTAGAAAGCTCCTTCACATCTCTCCTCCTCTCTCTCCTTTTTCTCTTTGTGTGTTCACAAAAGAGCAGTCTTTTCTGAAGAAATGTTGCTCAACTGCAAAGGTTTTCATGGTCACAACCTCTGTAATTGCTAATTTTCGGTTCACTCCATTTTTCTTTGAATCTGTTTATCTAAATGCATAACCATATTGTCGCTTTCTCATCTACAAAAAAACTACTCCATCTACATATATTCACTTTTTTTTTTTTTTCTTTGCAGAAAGTTACCAGCAGAAATACCAATATAGCTAGGCTAAGGGCACAGACTGTGGCCGCACCAGTGGAAACAAAGGAAGCTTCAGCAAGTAAAAAGACAGATAGAAAGGGTAATGTTATCATAACAGGTGCATCCTCTGGTTTAGGGCTTGCTACTGCCAAAGCTCTTGGGGAGAGTGGAGAATGGCATATTATTATGGCATGCAGAGATTTCGTTAAGGCAGAGAGAATGGCCCGAACAGTTGGAATTCCCAAAGAGAATTACACTGTCATGCATTTGGATTTGGCTTCTCTTGAAAGTGTAAGACAGTTTGCTGATAATTTCAAGCACTCTGGAAGGCCGCTGGATGTGTTGGTTTGTAACGCTGCAGTTTATTTGCCCACTGCCAAGGTACCCACATTTACAGCCGAGGGTTTTGAATTGAGTGTGGGTACAAATCATCTGGGCCACTTTCTGCTATCCCGGTTGCTGTTGGAGGACTTGAAAAAGTCAGATTTCAAATCAAAGCGTGTTATAATTGTTGGATCAATTACGGGTACATTTCCTTGATTTCTTTCTTTTTCAGTGCGATCTAATGTTCCTCTGACACTCTCTTTGAGTCTTACAAAACTCATGCTAAACTCTACTGACTTATGCATGTCATTTAGAAGTACAGACAACAGTAGCATTTCCCTTGCAAGATCTGCTTTACACAGTAAAACTCGAAGATCCAAAGATCTTCGTCCGGGTTTCAAATTTAAGAAAATATTTAATTTAGAGCTTCAATATTAATCTCTAGGTCCATATACCATCTAATCTGAGTAGATTTCATACCTTCAAATCCCTTTTGTAAATAATGTGGAAGTGGTGAAAACTTACAATTTACCTTTTGTACGCAGTTTACAGACAAGTGTGATGAAAATTCAGCATAAGTTACTTGTTTAGGATGAAACATGCTAAGTTAGACTTAAAATACCCAATCTCTGCTCCGTTTTTGAGGTAGGGGGACTGATATTCTTTCTAATCTATATATGTATTGCAACAGGTAATACAAATACTCTTGCTGGAAATATCCCACCTAAAGCTAATTTAGGTGATCTCAGAGGACTTTCTGGTCGTTTAAATGGAGTCAACAGCTCACCCATGATCGATGGGGGTGAGTTTGACGGAGCTAAAGCATACAAGGATAGCAAAGTTTGCAATATGCTAACTATGCAGGAATTTCACAGACAATATCATGAAGAAACTGGCATTACATTTGCATCACTATACCCAGGATGCATTGCTACTACTGGACTCTTCCGCGAGCATATCCCGCCGTTCAGGCTTCTTTTTCCACCTTTCCAAAAATACATTACTAAAGGATTTGTTTCCGAGGAAGAAGCAGGAAAAAGGCTTGCACAGGTATGGATCACTTGTTCTAGTGGAATTTCGCAATTCTTATCTTATTTGCAGTTTCTGCTGTCAAAGAACTGATTTAATCATATGTAATGCAGGTTGTGAGTGATACAAGTTTGACCAAGTCCGGTGTATATTGGAGCTGGAACAACGACTCGGCTTCCTTTGAGAATCAGTTATCTGAAGAAGCAAGTGATCCCGAGAAAGCTAGAAAAGTATGGGCAATTAGTGAGAAGCTTGTTGGACTTGCTTGAAATTCTCCTACGTTGTCAAGACTATAGCATTAGTTAGGTCAGGTTGCCAGAAATATTAGAAGAGGATTTAGTTTCATAAAGAAATATTAGAAGAGACATGGAAATAAATTACTCGGCAAGCTTTCATTGCAGAGCTTACTTTTGTAGCGAGTGGTAGTTCAAAATATTTCTTTCAATGCATAATGGAGGTTAAATTGATCAGGGTTATATCGTTCTAACAATCGATTACATCATTAGAAATATTATTCATATTTATGAAACAACCTCAGCTCCTAAGAGTCCTCTTGCTATCTCTATCTTTTCTACATATTCATGACTCAGAATATTTGATTTGCCCAGGTGTTGTAACAAAAATTACATAAAGATCAAAACTTCTTTGATCAGTAAACAGGTCATCTCTCTTATTGAAATAATTCCATTGTCATCTTTAATTCACACCATTCAAAGTTGATTATGAAGCTTCATTAGGCATTGCAATAGTTATGTTGACTTAGCTCTTGATTTAGATAAAAGCAAGCTTCATAAGTTTTGGCATTTCAATCCTACTTTTGGCATTTAAGTCCTTTTAAGATTATAGTTGTTGAATTTAGACAACATATGGTGCCTTCTTCTTTCTCATTGTGCTGACCCTTCTTCTTTCTCAGTATGAGATGATGGAGGCCACAGTGAATAATGAACATTTATGTTTGAAAGAACAGTAAAATGAAGAATCTTTCTTCCCTTGTTTCCTCAAAGTAACAATAAGTAAGATGTGCAATTTCATACTTTGGCACCAAGGTCGAGTTTTAAGAGTAGGGGATAACTTATAGGTGGCATTGAGTCTTTTCAGGACATCTTTGAAACTTGAATCTTGGCTGTGGCTATTGGAATAATGCATATGACGGAGGTTTACTATGAAAATGTGCCAGCCTGAAGAGGTGCATAGCTCTGAGTTTAGAACTGGAGCTGTTTAATATGCTTATTATAGGCTTTTCACATGGGTCATTTGATCTAGTAATTGTGGAGAACTTCTCTTGTTTTTATAAAACATTGAATGCTACTATATATCATTTAATGTTAGAATCCATGTCATTGTTTTTTCTACATTTATTATGTGAGTTGTATGTATTAAGATCATGGCAACCCATACATGCAGAGAATGTTGACTAGAAACAGAGCATAGACTAAAGAACAGGGCACAAAAGAGTTTATCCCTGCAAGCGAGAAGTGAAACCTTTGTTTTTCATGACATTTAAGAAACTAACAATACACATTTATGAGAAGTGAAACCTTTTTTATGTACAGAAAAAATGGCTGCAAAGACTGCGTTTTTATCTTGTCAACAAATTTACTACCGTACTGGACTGCCACGCCTAATCACTGACATGTTGGATTAGTATGCCCGATTTCTGTTATGTTGGACAAGCTGGAAGTCTGACTTAGCAACACCACTCCTCAGACGAGAGTTTTCAAAACTCCCAACTGTCTTGAGTGATATTAAAAATTTGTATTTTGACAAAGCTTGACCAATTTATCTACAATCATTTGTGCATTGGCAAAGTATTGCGCAGCAATTTCTCCTTCATGAACACCCTCCCTCACAAAACAATAGAAGGTTATATGTTTGGTTTGTTGCATGAAAAACTGAAAAACTGAATTTCTTCACAATAAAATGCAACTCTGGTTACAACACATCAATGGAGTTAGGCCACTTCTGACTTTGTCAATATTCTCCTACAGTCTTGGTAGCCAGATTGGGTACGACCTGCGAATGACACTGCTATATATTCCACTCCAGCAAAAGATATGGTAGTAACAACTTGCTTCTTGACTAAGCCATGCACTCTTCCTTCTCTCAACAAGTAACATCATCCATTCTTTGGGCGGCTTGAGTCTTTATAGATCCTCAAATTCCATCAAGCATATCCTAAAGAACAGGGCACAAAAGAGTTTATCCCTGCAAGCAAGAAGTGAAACCTTTGCTTTTCACGATCTTTAAGAAACTAACAATACACAAAAGACTAAAGAACAGGGTACAAAAGAGTTTATCCCTGCAAGCAAGAAGTGAAACCTTTGTTTTTCATGATCTTTAAGAAACCAACAATACACAAAAGACTAAAGAACAGGGCACAAAAGAGTTTATCCCTCCAAGCAAGAAGTGAAACCTTTGTTTTTTATGATCTTTAAGAAACTAACAATACACATCATGTACAGAAAAAATGGGTGCAAAAACTGTGTTTTTATCTTGTTAACAAATTTACTACCATACTGGACTGCCACGCCTGATCACTAACATGTTGGATTATTATGCCAGATTGCTGTTATGTTGGATAAGCTGGAAGACTGACTTAGCAACACCACCCCTCAGACGAGATTTTTCAACTCCCAGCTGTCTTGAGTGATATTAAAAGTTTGTATTTTGACAAGGCTTGACCAATTTATCTACAATAATTCTTGCATTGGCAATGTATTGCGCAGCAATTTCTCCTTTATGAACACCCTCCCTCACAAAAGAATTGAAGTTTAATGAAAAACTGAATTTCTACACAATAAAATGCAACTCTGGTTACCACACATCAATTGACTTAGGCCACTTCTGACTTTGTCAATATTCTCCAACAGTCTTTGTAGCCAGATTAGATTACAAACTGCGAATGACACTGCTATATATTCCACTTCAGCAAAAGATATGGCAGTAGCAATTTGCTTCTTGACTCAGCCATGCACTGTTCCTTCTCTCAACAAATAACATCATCCACTCTTTGGGCGGCTCGAGTCTTTATAGATCCTCAAATTCTATCAAGCATCTCCTACAAGCTGGAAATTTTCATCACCAAAAGCATGCCCAATAGTACCATTAAAGTACCACAAAACTCGTTTAGCTCCCTCCACTGATTTCGACAAGGATTAAACTTCAATTGACTTGAACCAGTCACTTCGAAGGCAATATCAGGTCTAGTATAGACCATTTAAATACAGCTCTTAGGCTTTGGTAAAGACATACTTCCAGCAATTCTTTAACTTTGCAGGCTCTTAGGCTTTGGTAAAGACATACTTCCAGCAATTCTTTAACTTTGCAAGAAGACCTGCAAAGTTTATCCTACTTCCATGGGTGTACCAATTGCACTGTACCAGGGAAAATACATTTGAACACCTTGAATATAATTTTTGTACCAACATCTTTTTACTCGGGTAGATACTTCTTGAATGTAATTTATTTCAGGTCAAAAAATTAATTTCTACTATCCCTACGAATTTTAAAACCACAATAATGAACATCATGAAAATACACCATCTCAAATTTGCAAGCCCTCTTTATTGTTGTTGGCGAAGAAGTTTTTCTTAATTGGGTTATTATATTTTAATTAAATTGGAGATTGATAACAACTTTAAAATCCATCATTTGTGATGTCTATATGCATAACTTTTATCTACATATTTAAATTACTTTGATTTTTATATCATTTCTAGTTTCTTTTTCTTAAAAATTTCCATGAATATTGAAAAAATGTTATAAAGTTAAGTGGTAATAGCTTGAATGGTTGGGAGGTAAGTTTCACACTCTCCTTACATGGGTTCAAATACATGACATGCCCCTCACGAGTGGAACCCCCCATGGGTATGTCTTATCTAACACCTCAGTTTTGATCCCTGTATTAAAAATGTATATTTGTGTGTATGATGAATGGTCGAGGGTTGAACGATGTAATATGTAATTATTATACATTGAAAGTTAATAATAAAAATACATCATGGAGAAGGACAAAATGATGTGGGGGCTATGATTCTACAAGAGAGGAAGAAAGGGGGCTTATAGGGGCTCAAAGGGGCTAGATCAAAATTATAATGATTCTACAAGAGAGGAAGAAAAGAGGCTTATGGGGCTCAAAGGGGCCAAAGACAAATTATAATATTTTCTTCCTAGTCTAAGTCTTATTCTTATGTCACCCTAAGTCATATCTAAATTGGGATTAGTTGTCAAGGAAGTTACATGGGCTTCTTAGGGAGCCACATGGTTAGTTGTGAGCATGCATATATATTTCATGAATTTTGGTTATGCTGGGGGGAGATTGTTTATCATTCTACGAGAAGCCTTCGGGAAGAGCCTATGCTTCCATGACTGTAACATATTGTTGGTTATGTCTGTTACGAGCAATGTTTTAAAACTCAAACTTGGACTTAAAATCGGTTGATGGTTAACTAAGACTCGGACTCAGACTCGGATTGGATCGAACTGATCAGATTTCAATTACTCGGTTTATTAAAAATTACATAAAATATTTAAATTTTAATGAAAAAAATATATTTTAAAGATTCCAAACCATGATTCCAAAAAAATATTGAAACTTTGACAGAAACCATTATGAATAAATGAGCAAGAAGATTTAAATGAGACACGTGCATAAATTGGGAAAAATATGGGGATTCCTGAAGCTACAACTTTTATCTCTAAGTTCATATTGGAGAACAAATATAGTCATTGGAAAGATCATTTAAAGGAAAATGTGTATGAAGGATTAGAATATGGATAAGTGTTTCAAGGTTCTTTAGAAATTGAGAAGAAGGACATGTAGCTTTAATTGACAAAAAATTATAATGTGCACAATTTCTAGAATTTGAAAGAAATGCTACAGATCTGAAAATGAAGTGTATCTAATAGTATTATTTGTATGCACACTTATTGAAAAAATAGCATTACAATTAGGAAATGTAAACACGAAATTATAATGCATCCATCCCCCAAGCTAAGTCATGCCACTACTAATAATGACCAATTAAGAGCTCTGATACCAATTTGTAATGCATCCACTACTAAACCCAACAATTCAAATTTTATTTTTCTGATACCATTAAATTAAAAACATGCAACAAGATATCAATTATCATGCATATAACAACAATTCCAATAAACATGTATGCAACTAATTAAGCATACACATAACAACATGTAATTTCTCAAAAACATAGAGTTTATGCACAACAATATAAACCCATAAGTAAAACATCGAATAGAGATAAACACATATTTTAAATCAAATACGCAACTAGATGCAAAGGACGGACATTCTACCCAACCATAGACTAGTTGTTCCAAATCTCAACATCAAGTCACCCTTAAGTTGGGGCTAGGAATCCACAAGAAAGGGTGTCTCTTAAGGGTGTCCATTGTCAACTTACAAAAAGATGGTTTCTTACAACCATCCTCTCCTGTGGAAAACTCAACCATGTTAGATCCCTCATATCTTGTGGAAAAATCAACCCCCGTGACTCTGTCCATGCTCATCTACAGTCGGCATCACATTTTATTTTATTATCATGATATACAATGTTTACATACTACATATTCAGGCCCATGGACATACATCATATTTAACTTACATATCATTAATCCTGGGATTAAAAATGGAGATGTTACATTCCCCTCGCCTCCCCTTACAAATTGCACCATAGAGGTATAAAAGTACAAGAAAATTACATCATAATACTTAGTTTTTTTTTGGTGAATTCACAACTCATGTAGCAGTTCAAACCATATATATTTTGTTTCATGTCAACTTGCACAACCCAAGGAATGTGTGCCCCTGTTCTCTGCATCGAAATCCCTTAGTCTATACCACTCCCTTCCAGGGATCTAGCGCAGGTTGGCCAAGAATCTCTGAGATGTGGTTATAGGAACTCCAACTTCCAAAACAGAGCCTTGCACACTTGTAAAAATGCACATTTAATTTTCTTCAAAATTTGCAAAAAATTGTGGGTACTCCGCCCGCATGGTCTCCTTGTGCTCCCATGTAGCATCTTCAGGACCATAGTAGGTCCATTGAACCTTTAGCAAGTTAATAGCTTTGTTTATGAGCACTTTGACTTTTTGGTCCAGGATGGGCATTGGTTCCACCTGAAATTCCTCTTCGTGTTCCACCTAGATCATAGTCCAATCAATTACGTAGTTAGGATCAGGAACATATTTCCTCAATAAAGACACAAAAAACACATTATGAATGCTCATGGATGCAGGAAATGAAAGAATGTATGCAACTGGGCCTATCTTCTCCAAGAATTCAAACAGACCACAGTATCTCACTGCCAACTTCAGGAAACTTCCCAATCTCAGTAAACTTCTTTTATATTTTACTTTTAAGAACACATGCTCACCCACTTTGAATTCATTGTATGTCCCATTTTTATCTACATAGCTCTTTTTCCTATCCTGTGCAACCTTTAAATTCTTCCTGATATTTACTATCTACTCTTCTATTTACCTTGGAAATTATGGCTCAATGACTACTCTATCTATTGGGTTATCCCAACTCACTGGCAGGTGAGTGCAAGCTAATGATGGTCTCTCATGACATGTTAGTGGCAATGCAAACCTAGAAAAACATCAATCTATTAACTTGGAGGGATTATTCAAGGTACTTTTACAATGAATTTGAATATGGTGTAAGAAGATCAAATGTAGGAAATTGAATTAGCTTTCCAAATATACAACTTTTATTCTTAGAAATTGTGAATAACTATGTAAAATTTGATTTTTTCTAACAATGGTACATCTTATTTTTGCAACAAAATATAAGGTATATGTTTTTTTTTTCATGCAGGTGTTGAGTACCTTAACGAAGGAATTTCATTCCAAAAACTTGTATACTTGTATAGAACCTGTTTTTCTTGTGTCATGTATTTTTTGGAAATTTATAATATTAATTTTATATTCTTTTAAAATTATAAAGGTCAACATATTGCTAAAATTACAACTTGTTTTGTTCATGCAGGCTAAGAGGGTCTTAACATGATCAAAACAACTTATTTTTTTTATATCGTAGGTATCGGTCTCCTCTAGTGCTGCATATAACTCATTCAAGAAATGGTCAAGCCAAAAAATATTATAGCAGAAATAAGAGAGGTATGTACTCTATGATTTTGATATATGCGAAGACAAAAATAGATTAAAAATAGTAAACAATATTAATTTCTAAATTTTTTTATATATTTGGAATCTAGATAGCCGACTCTATCTATGTCAGTTGTTTATTCTATAAAATAAAGTGTTTAGCATATATAAAAATAACGTCAAAGACAAAGATATAGAGAGATATTCAAAAAAATGGAGATTTATATCAATTTGTAGACCGAACCACTAGGTTTGTCATCCCAAACCTAAATCCAAGCCAACCAAGTCAGCATACACGTTGTCAATCTCGCCAAAAAAAAATTGAATTCAAAATAACATGCATACATTCTTAAGAGTGTGTACGTACTCTAAGAACACACATGCATTCCTAAGAGCACACACACACTCTTATAAGTTATTTGATCTTTATCATTCCCCCATCCCTCTCTCTCTCCTACATCTACCATCGCTCTCTATCTCTGGTATAGTCCAAAAATGTCTTACCTATGCATACAAGACATTGGCCTTTCCACTTACATACTTTGCCAAAATACTACCGAGGCTTCTTCTTAAAAAAACATTCTTTGGAAAATGTATGCGCCCTGCTAAACTAATAGCTTGCGTACACACGCATTCTACATACTAGTTAGCCTGCATACATACACGAGATGCATGCTAGTTAGCCCACATTTACCTCCAAAAGTTGCAAAAAATATAAAATTACAAGGAATTCAGGGAAGTTTATGGGCTATCAAGGGTTTCCTAACCATTTTACCCCTTGTATCCTGTCCCCAAACTGAATAACCATATTTTTCTCATATAAAAAGAGGTCTCGGGGTATCATTTGACAAGACAAGCAAGAGAATAAGAAAACTATGCCAAAATCCCTTCCCCTTCTTAGCCCAAGTTTTGCATCCTATTCTGAGTTTTGGCCTCAGCCTTCCCCTCCAACCCTTTCTCCTTGTACAACCCTTTCTCCTTTCCCAAGTGATAAGTTGGTTGTGAGAAGATAGCATGGGATTGATGCACTTGGAGCCACGATAGAGGAGCCCAGACCTGGTTTGTGGAGTGATTGGTGACGAAGGTTGTAATCCTTTTCATATTAATATTGAATAAAATAGTTCATTCTTGTCTCAAAATATTATGTCTATATGATTTTATTGATTTATGCATTTATGTCTATATTTGAACATTGAAAGTGATAAGTAGAGATTGTATGTGTTGTAGCATTTTTTTCCTAAGTTTTTGTAGGTCATCTTTGGGAGGAGACCTGCAATCTAAGAAGTTGTAAAGGCGAAAGAGGTATACACCGACCGCAAGGACTAAAGGTGCACCCATTGACCTTCTTTCCTCTCTCTTATCATTTAGTTTAGATATTTTTGGGGTAGCTTAAGGGTAAAATAGTCTTTTAAGGGAAGTCAGTGCTTTGCATGTACCTAGACCTAGTATAGGGGTATTTTCCCCATAGAAAAATTGGCAACTCCACCGGGGAATCTCTCTAGGTTCTTAGTGGAAGATTTTGGTTTGATTTAGTTTTTTCAGTTTCTTTTTAGTTTTCCAGGTTTACCGAGTTAGATTAGGGTCTTTGGTCACCTTCCAGGTGCCTACCAGCCTTTCCTGCCCAGTTAATTATCCAATATTTTTTTCTTTTTGAATTTTTTCAGAGGTGTACGCGTCCTATCCTATATTCAACCCATGTACATACACAGTCTGCACAGTATACAACCCACGTACATACGCAGGATGTTTGTGAACAACCTACGTCTCTGTGATTTGGAAGGTTTAAAAAAAAAAGACTTTTTCTTTCCTGAGAAGAAACTTTGTGCTTCTCAGGCCTTCTTGAACACTTTAGGGTCTCTATTATTGTTCTTTGGTTGGGTCAAAGTTTCATTTTAACTTCCTATTTATAAAGAACCCTTGTTGTTTCTTCATTTTCTTTTGTTTTCTTTAGAGGTTTAGAGTCGACCTATAAGCATTAGATCCTCCTATGGATTCTAGTGAATCCATGCATTCAGGAAGTGGTTTAGGTTTTTTATGAGTCTTGGGTTTATTTTCTCTTTATCCGGTTTATGCCTTGAAAAACAAAAAATATATTTTACTTCTATTTTTTTTTTCTAAGAATTTCAAAAAAAATAAAATAATAGTGCATTCAGTTATGCATTTAGTTTGGTAATTGTAGTATAGGTTGTCTTTTTACAAAGGAAAATAGTTCTTTTTCAAAGTTCATTTCTTTCTATTTCCCTGAAAGTTTAGTAGTTTGCATCGCAAAACGAAAAGTGCATTCTAGGAAACTTTTTACATTATAGGATCTTGGAATACTATTTTGAAAAGTTTGCATTTACAAAGATTTAAAAGCCACTTCTTTCAATTTGACGAATCTAGTTTGATTTTTCACGAATGCTCTAACGTCTTTATTCTCTTTTGTCTCTTCAAAACACCATAAGTTGCATGTTCATACCCTTTTGAGTAAGTCAAGCCAATTAAAATCAAATTTTAACACTTAAAATCAATTAGAATTTTGTTTGTAGGGTTCACCAAGTAGTCTAGGATTTAGGGCCTTTAAATCAGTGTCGAGAGGAAACTCTTCAAGGCCGCCTAAACAAACATAGGAGTCTATCATAGGGAGTGTCAAATTCCAATATCATAAGAGTCAGTCGGGACCCCCCTCTAATAGAGGGGTTAAATGCAAGGCTGTGTAAGGAAAGGTAGAGGAGAGAACCCCTCTAAAGCCGGACCATGCATAGTGGCGATTGTATATTAAGGGTGGTTATTTGGAATTACACTGATCACATTTGACTACATAGCCTCATGGACCTTGAATCCATTTGATATCCTCAGTTGTCTTCCAAACCATTTTCCTTCGGTACCCTTGAAAGGATTTGTACTTTTTTATCCTACTCATTACAATAATCCCGACTGTCAATTGTACCCAATTGGTGACTGAATCTAAGCTGCAAACCTAGTTGCCTAGTTTTAGGGACTTACAGGGGTGACTGTGGGGGTATATCATGGTACCCAGGGTAAACATCGGATCGCTCTTTGTAGAGTATACTCGAAGGGTGTTTCCATGTTTGAGTTACACTTGCACCGGTAAGTTTCTCTAGTGTCGATTGGCGTAATTGTTATTCCTTCCAGTCAGTTGTTTGTTGGATTTACCATTAGGAACTTTTTAGTGTGTGCTCTGTGTTTCATGCTAGCTAAACCTTATAGTGTCAATTGATCATTTCACAAGGTGGAAGATCAATAGCTCTGTCGTTCACCTAGGCTTCAGGGCATGTTGTCGGTTACTTTGGAGCCACCTCCACCACTGTTGAGGTGCAATATAGATCAAGAAGACTCATTCGAAGCTACTTATTAAGTACTCAACACACCCTAAAAGTTATATGACCATTTCCTTTTGGGTACCACCCTTTATTTTACTTTTGAACTATTTTCTCCTCGACTTGTCTTATATGTTTCACGTTTTAATTGATCAAAAGTTCACTTGAACATACAACGAAGAATCATCTTAACTCTAAAATAATTAAGGACTACTCAAGGAATCAACGACCCATGATTTTCCCCGACTCACAAGAGAAATTCGACATCGGTGGAAGATGATGGTGGCAAAAATCGTTTGGGGAGTCAAAGTAGACGAGTGTCGACCCTCATCGACGTTAGCTGATCAAATGATTCTTTCCTATGAATAAACCTTGGGAAGGATTGTGCCAAAGACCAATTTGATCATCTTTCACAGAAAGAGGTAATAGTACGCGCCGCACGAAAGGAAGAGTAACACCCCTGATTATCGATGCCTGAAATGTTTTCAATGCCAAAAGCTCATCAAGATGGAAGCCCCTCGAGAAGCTGTGTACCTAAACTTTCCCCTGATTTCCAACCCCTATATCATCGATGTCAGATGTTTCACCAAGAGCCTATCAATGCAAGTACACACTCTGATACTAGTCGATCCCCGATCCATTCGCCGAGTGACGTGATGTGACGAGACGTGTTAATCCTGGAGTGTGGTAGGTATGTTGCATTTACAGTTCTTAGTTAATTCATGGATTGTGCATTAGTTATTGACTTGTGCATGAATAAAAAGGAACCGTTAAACTCGCTGATACAATGCATCTCCATCCGCACCTCCACCGTCAACTTGTCAGGATTTATCCGCAGAAATCTGATAGTGGTTTATTTTTAATTTGCATTCATTACTCGTATTAACAAACTGATATGACTGATAGTATCTCCCAGTTATTTCTTTCGAGTCATTGTGTATGATCCCATTCTTCACAACAAGAAGTTCAGAACATGGAGAGAAGGACTGCAGGTTACATGGGAACCATACATATATCTCATGGCTCTACTCTGCAGGTTACATGGGGAGAAGGACTGCTCCCAGTTTTCAGAGGCTTGGATGCCTCTAGATTTTACAGTCGCCATTTCAGGCATGAGTTTCAATTGGGGTGCCATCATCTCCAAATAGCTAAGCACCTGCATAAGACAGGCTTAGGCGCTGAAGGAGGGAGATACCCTCGCCTTCTACATGACCTCGTATCTACTGGACGTCATTTGTGCCAGGAACCCTTTTGCTGGGATGAACCTAAATTGGCACCCTTTGGAGCTGGCTGTCCATGTATACTTTAGCATCCTATGGGAAAACAAGTACAAAAAATCCTATTTTGTTATTTGTGATCAATTTACTGCACGTGTTTACTCCTTTCTCTTCAGAAGAGAATGCCCTAGATTGTCAGATGAAGCAAATAAGGTTATAACAAAAATTGGCCACTGGTATTTTGAAGAACGAGAAACCTATATAAAGGTTTTCGGCGCCATAGGGGCACCCCACTTATTACCCATTTATGTTCCGACCGGCTAGTGTTAGGAGAAATTTTCTATCAAACCATCCTGCAAGGATACAATGCAACTTTGGTAAAATACAAGAAGAAATATTTCATACCGTATGGGTTTCATATTGAATTCTACATGGTCAAAGATGTCATGCATGCTAAACAAATCAGTCTAGGTGAATTGGAATTTTGGTTCCAAAATGGCCGATTTCGAAAACACGATCCCAAGGGATTGGTTCTACAACATGTGTCGTAGGTATCATCATGTTGGCCCTATGCCCATGATGAGTTCGAAGATGAAATATTTACTAAAAACAAACAAGACTAGAATATGGTGGCGTCCAGGAGAGTTGATCCTCGAGGAACCGGGTTTAGAGCTATGAGCCACGAAGAACAAGCAACATTTCTGGAGCAGGCAGTTCAAGAAATTAGCCGACAACTGGGAGGAGCAGTTGCATATGAATTGGATGAGGAAATAAGTGATCCCGAAGAAGACATTGAAGCTGCGGGAACTCACTAGGAATCCCCGGTACAAATCAGGGATCTTCTAGAAGATCAACCTGCACGAGAAAGGGGTTCGCCGCCACTTCAGCAAACTGAGTTGCTCATGAAGTAGATGCAGGATAAATCACATCTTGTCATAAGTCCTTGAATTTCAACTACCATCCAAAGAGTCCCGACAGAGCCAATCGATCCTAATCCCACAGTTCTCGATGGCACCAACGGGTCAGGCAATCCTGAATCTACAACATCGTTGATTGATCCCTCAGAAGGAGGAACAACTCAACCAGAGACAGGCCGGGTATCGATAGAAACACAAGTGCCTAATCCATTAAGCACACTTATACATATATATAGTGATGACGAGATCCCAAAACCCTTTCATGGTACCCCGGTGCACGTCCAAGAAGAATAAGGTCCCGAAAAGACCTCTTCCAAAAGTCCCGAAAAGATCTCTTCCCAGAGTCCTGAAAACACCTCTTCCAAGAGTCCCGAAGTTCAGGACAAGGAGGTCCCACAAAAGGAAACAAAAGTTGAAGGTGATCTCGACACAAGGGAGTCCGATGAACCAGAAACAAATACAGGCCAGAGTGAAAAAACTCCACAAAAGGAAGTCGACAGTTCTACGGCCGACAAGCAAGTAAGTAACAAGTCTAGGCCTGATACCTCTATTCTACCCAATACTCAAATCTTCAACAAGCAACAAGAAGAATTCAGATCTACAAGGCTGAATGAGGAAGTCCGAGAGCTCATTCTCGAACAAATATACACCGTGGGAAGCCTAGGAAACAACCTCACATGGGGCGACCAAAAGATACCAGACCCGATAGACGAGGTAGTAGACATCTACGTGATCTCCTATGATCAAAAGAGAAAGGCCATTGTTCAAAGGATGATGAAAAAGAGAAGGATCACCTTGTATCACTCCATCTTAGTAACCACAGAGGAGAGCTTAATCAACACAGTAGATGCTCGTGTGTCTGAACTGATTGGTGTGGGAAGAGCCCTCTCTGATGCTGCCCAAGATAGAGCCAGGAGGGATGAAAAGAAATTAGCCGCCACCCTAAAGGAGCTCAAACATGTTCGACATTTGGTCGAGTACTACAAAAGCGCTACACAGACCACTGTGTATATGAGAAGTGAGTTCAACGGAGTTTACAACGATTTCAATAAAGAAAGGCACCTATTGACCACGAACATAGCCGAGTTCCAAGAAGACACTCTCATGGCACTCGCAACGTGTAAGGAGATGGAGCGATGGCACAAAAAGGCACAACAAGAAGTGGAAACACTCGAATATATTGAGGTGGTTCAATAGGGCCGAGAACAGGAAAGACATGACATTCGACTAGTAAGAAAAAGAATCCTCGACCGCATGAAGAAATCTTTCGAGTACTGGGCTAAGATGTCCTGGGACCCACACCGAGAAATCCAATAGAAATGGGCTAAGTGCCATAAACGTTGGCATAAAATTAATAAAGTAACGAAGGATGTCGGTCTCCCCGAGTTCGGTACCCTCGATGGGTTTATCAACCTGAGCAGTGTGCTCAAGATACATGCCGAGCAGGACTCGCTATGGATCAAAGAGTGTGCAAAGGTCACCGATGCAAAACCAGAGCTAGTGTAGCAATTCGTGAAACACCTGATCAGAGCTCGAGTCATACTACAACAACTGAACTTCAGTTTGGTGAAGTACTAAGCGCACATAGTGGATATCATAGGAGTATATGCTACCCTTATGGAACAACACAGGTTCCCATGGGCCCAAACCTGTGAAGATTTGTTTATCATATGGTCTAAATATGAAAGAAGTCATCCTTTTAAAGAGTCATCTCGGGTGGACTATTAAAGAAGCTATTGCATGATCACGCCACGTGGTAATTTTTGTTTGGCGTAAACTATATTTAGCCGTTAATTACAGTTAAATTTTATATTATAAATAGATAGATCGACCAACGAACAAGGGGTCGATGGTTATTGTAATAACTCTTCTTTTTGGGCTGTTGATAATTATTTTGAGACTGTTGTGAACTGAGAATTCCTTTTGGACCAAAGACAAGCTATTTTCATCAGATGTATGTGATTGGAGTTGGAGAAGAATTACTTCCTTTCCTGTTCCATGAATGATGCAGTAAATGAGTAAGAACCATTAATTATGTTGTCAAGTTATTTGGTGAAATGTCTTGATGTTCTTTAGTTTAATGATGAAGATAAATCGTTGTGTTGTTATGTGATGAATGTTATGGTAGATGAATTATTTTTCTAGCCATGATCTTGATTACATATGTGTTTTCTTCTGTTAATTAGTTTTCTTAGACAGTAGTTGGATTCTCATTTGGTTAATGTGTTAGTACCAGGCCCTGTGGCATAGAATCATTGTCAACATGTTTGAGCAGTGGGTTATCCCAAGCTCGACCTCTTCCCACTAGTTAAAACTTTTGTCCTATTATTTGTCAAGTTGGTTTACACTGGCTTGCATCTCTTACACCATCCCCACCCAAGAGAAATATGGAAAAAATAACTGTCATAATTGAAGGAAGAGACTTCACCAAGAAACACAAAGCCCATTGATAATTCGGCCAGATCGTAAGATATGGAAAACCATTCCACTCCAAATGCTACAGAGTCTAATTGGGCCTCAGTGGCAGGTTTGGTCCTGCTATTGAGTCAGGGGATTTAGGTCCCATAAACATAATTGGCACTCGAAGGAGGTCGTGAGAATGAATGGTTGAATATATAAGTTATATAACATTTCAAACAACCTATAGATTCGTAACAACCCACATGCATGGCTAGTCATCCGATAGACAACCCACGTTTACCGAGTACTCCTGAAGCTGATAACTCACCCCATTCTGAGGAAGGACCTCTTCACCCTGAAATACCTTACGCCCTTCCTCACGAGGAAGTGAATCAATTTAGGATAATCACCAGAGCCTACACCCAACAAATTGGCATGTTTCCCTTCACCCCCATCCTCCCTCAAAGAAAATAATAGAGAAAATCAATAGTTAGTACTTCCGACGAATTTTTCGTACACTTTGTCGAAGACTTAATAGATTTCGTGATTACTGAAATCCAAGAACCTCTCGATCTGATACCTGAGACGCCAACTGGCGACGTCTCTGAACCTAATGACTTTTCGGAAGAAGAAAAGTTTGACTATGACTTTGAAGATATGGAAGGGAACAATGGTCATGGGGAGGAAAGAGAATTTCCACTCGAAGAAAACCAACCTTGGTTAGCCGGAGATGCTGTGGCCATCCCAGGATGAGTACATAATCTTCACTGGCACCCAGAAAAGCTGCTCCCCAAGTATGATCCTGAAACTTCAGGTTTTCCCGAAGATCACATCAAGAAATTCATACTTGCGATCAGGCTTATGAACGTTCAACACGAAGATGTAGTATGCATACTTTTTCCATACATGTTTGAAAATTTAGTCCATGTGGTATTTTAATTTGCCAATAGGATCCATAACCAGCTGGACTGAATTCCAAAAGGATTTTCTAGACAAATTTGCGGAAGAAACTACTACAGGAGCCCTGATGGTTGAGTTGCTCGTAGCCACCATGACCCTAAAAGAGAGGGTCAAAGATTTCAATCAAATATTCACGACCACCCTAAACAAATTTAAGCCCATGGCGAAACCAAATCAAGAGTTGCAAATCGGATTTATGCCAACGCGCTCCCGGCTTCTATTTCCATGTTCGTTAAAAGAGCTACCAAGCAAACCCTTGCAGAGAATTTTGAAGAAGACAATACGGTAGAATTCGAGATGAAAGGATGTAAAGAAGGCCAGGCTTCTCTAGTGAGAAAAGAAAGCCATCCCCCTCCTAGAAGAGGACTCCTTTTGACTAGACCTTCGGGGAAACCAACTGAACAAACTCCTGAAAAAGGTAATGGAGATATACAAGATCTGTAGCACATGGGAAATAAACTATCAAATGAGATTATAGACATGAAAAGAAGCACGGGGTAAGGAAACCAGGGCCAAAGACCCTATAATCCTTTCTTTGAAAGAAACCAACCTTTCAAAACAATTGAACCTCCCCCAACCAACTTAAACATTGACCTAGGGAATGTCGGGTCTAATTATTTCTATACTTATCACCAAGAGAACCACTCGGAAAGAGAATTCCCTCAATGGGTCCATGCCATGAATTTAATGTCCAATCATTTTCTGGACGAGGTCTCCCTGACCGAACAACCAAGCATTTTGGCCATGAATAGTCCTGATCAGGAAGAAGCTGACCCACCTCGGGACACAACCATGTTGATATGGGATCCTAATGTGATTGCATCTTTAGGTGATCTATTTGAGCCTCAAGAACAACCCACATAAGTATCGACAATACAGACATGTAGTAAGGAGAAACCTAGCTTGAAAGATGTCGATGTCACCCGGGCCCTGCAAAGTAAGTTAACTATCGACCACTCGAAAATGCCTTTTTCCCCTGGTAAAAATCCTATAAGAATCCACACCCAAGATTCTCCTAAACTAGAGTATAACGTAGTCAAAGATTTGAAGAAGCTGAAAGATAATATATCAGTTATGGACGTATGCAGAATTCCTCAGCAGAAAGAATTCCTATTGCAAGCTCTGAATTTGGTAGGAAACCCGACCAACAATGATAGTCAGAACAAGATTCTTCCCCCAACAGGTCTGGCGAGCAAGCCAACTGTAAACACCTACTCAGAAGGTAGGAAAGAAAGGACTTTTGTACCACCCTTCCTTTTGATGTTTGAAGTCTTCAACATGAATCTTCACAATTGTATGGTCGATTCGGGGGTGTCCTCTAATGTCATTCCCTTGGTCGTGTGTAATAAATTAGGTGTTGTCCCTCTCAAAAGTGATAAACATGTCATACAAATAGACAGAACCCAGGTCAAGGTCATGGGAGATCTCAAAGATGTGATGATCAGGATAGTGACGCATCCTAATTTCTTGTAGGTGATTGACATCATTGTGGTGGATATCCCTGATGCATATGGGCTATTGTTGAGTCGAGATTGGTCTAAAAAGATGAACGGGTATTTCAGTACCGATTGGGCACACCTTTGGCTACCACTGAAAGGATACAAGAACATGATCATAATCGATAGGGAAAGATATCTGAAACATACGGTCACAGATCTGGAAACCTCGAATGAACCAGCCTCTACTGACTTCCTCATATTGGGAAACTATTCTTGTGATTCTCACTTGGACAACTTTGCTCCTCTCTTGTCCAATGTTTTGCTTACTCAGAATTCTGAAATAATTTTTCAAGAAGAATCTCTAATGTCGATAGAAGATTCTCTCTTCTGTCAAAACCTTGCGCTAGGACTTCTGGAGGAAAAGGTCGGAGAACAGAACACGAGAAAAGAGAGACAGAGGAGAAATTATCGTTTGCAAATTTGGACCCTTTATTTTGATGGATCTAAATCACAAGAAGGGTCAGGAGCCAGGTGCATACTCATTGATCAGAAGGGTAAACATCATTTCCTGTCCTATAGACTAGAACTCAAATGTACCAACAATACAACCAAGTATGAAGCTCTAGTACAAGGGTTAAAGAAATCCATAGATTTGGGTATCAAGGAATTAAAAGTCTTCGAAGATTCTGAAATTATTTTTAGACAGTGAGAAATACCATACATTGCAATTCGCCTTATCTTAAGAACTACCAGCAGGAGGTTCATAGGCTAATAGAACGCTTTGATTTTTTCAATATCACCGTAATCTCCAGAGAAAAGAATATCCTCACCGACTCCCTAGCCACAACTGCTTCTAGACTCTCGCCTTTGGAAGATTATGAAGCCTCCCGATTCACTGTAGACTTCTCTACAAACCGTCGGTGCTGAACAATATTTCCAATTGGAAAGTCTTTGAAGGTGATGAGAAAATCATAAACTTCTTGATAAACCAAGACAATTTCAAATACCTAGCCATAGACGATGAAGAATTCCAAGAGCAGACAACTAAAACTAACCCCCAAACATGACAAGATGTTGGAAAGTTGAAATCTCACACAATCCCGAAGGGGATAGCCAATCTAGAGAGTCTTTTTTATCTAAAGGATCGCCTTAAAGGACCAAAAAACGCGAAGACTAGTAGCTCTTGCCCCCTCCATGAAACTGTGAATCTTGGGACTCCAGAAAACCTGAAGAATGTAAATCTCAACAAAACTATATCTAGGGAAGAGAGGAAGGCCTTCCTCAAATTATTCATACAATACCAGGATTTTTTCACATGGTCATATAAGGATTTAAAAACATATGACACCCGCATTATTCAACACACTATCCCATTGAAACCCGAAATGAAACCTTTCCAACAAAATCTCCGAAAGTATCATCCATCCCTGGAACCTCTCATTTATCAAGAGTTAAGGAAGCTTTTAGATGCAAAGATAATTTTCCAAGTTAGGAATTTTTCCTGGGTAGCAAATCTTATTCCAATGAGGAAGAAGTCAGGAGAAATCTGATTATGCGTAGATTTTCGGAACCTCAATAGAGCTTTAGAAAAGGAAAATTATCCCGTCCCACCGATGGAACAACTCCTACAGACCATGTCTGGCTAGGAGATTTTCTCCCTGCTAGACAGTTTCTCAGGATACAACCAAGTGTTGGTTTCGGAGGAAGATCGATTAAAAACTACCTTTCAAACCAAATGGGGAACCTTCGCTTATAAGCACATGCCTTTCAACTTAATTAACGCAGGAGCAACCTTTCAAAGATCCATGGACGTGGATTTCCAGGGACTTATCAATAAGTGTGTGGTAGTATATTTAGATGACGTAACAGTGTATTCAAAGAATAGAGAAGAACACATCCAACACTTAACTCAGATTTTTGAAAGATGCCGGAAATACGGTATTTCACTCAATCCTAAGAAAACTATCTTCGGTGTTGAAGAAGGTAAGTTTTTAGGTCATATTATATCTCAAGTGGGAATTCGCATAGACCCTGAAAGGATTAAGGCCATATCTCAACTCCCGCTACCCCATAACAAGAAAGCCATGCCGTCCTTTTTTGGGCAAATCAATTTTCTAAGGAAATTCACTCTCGACTTCGCCGAAATCATCAAGCCCTTACAAAAGATGATTCTCAAAGACTCTGAATTTAAGTGGGATGATGAAAGAAAAGATGCTTTCAACAATATCAAAGCTGCCATATCCTGGGCTCCAGTATTGCGAAGTCCCGATTTCAATAGAGACTTTAACCTTTACACTTTCGCTTTCGACCAATCACTAGCTGCGGTCTTGACTCAGAAGGATGATGAAAACAATGAAGCCCTAGTGTCATTTATGAGTATTGATCTCTAAGGAGCTGAGATCAATCACCCCGCCATAGACAAGTAGGCCTATGCAGTCTATAAAGCAGTAAAACATTTTAGGTCTTACATCCTCAAGAATCATACTAAGGTGATCGTGCCACACCCTGCAGTCCGATCCTTGTTTACCCAACAAGAAATGGGAGAAAGAAGAGGGAACTGGATGGAAGTAGTCCAGGAATTTGATCTATATATAAAACCCGCCAAGTTAGTAAAAGGACAAGGCTTGTGCAAGCTCACAGTCGAAGCTCAATATCAAGCAAAAGAAGATCCCAGGTGAGAAAACGAAATAGCACTATGGTGTGGTGAAGAAACATACATTTCCCTGGGACAGGACTCCTGGTACAAGGATTTAGCTTATCTACTACATCACAGTACTTGTCTTGAAAATCTCAACCCCAGAGAAAGGAGAGCCCTCCGATTAAAATCCATGCAATATCGCTTTATAAATTCAGTGCTCTTCCGGATCAACTATGATGGGGTATTGCTGAGATGTCTCGAACGCGAAGACACCGATAAAGTGTTAAAGGAACTCCATGATGGCCCCGCCGGATGACATTTTTCAGGGAACACCATTGCTCATAAAATTCTCAGGGTCAGCTATTATTGGCCTACTTTGTTCAAGGATTCTCATACTTACGCTAGGAATTGTAAAACTTGTCAAATAAGTGTTGGCAAGGAGAAAAGGGCAGCAGCCCCACTTCATCCTATGACTGTCTCTAGACCTTTTGGGCAATGGGGGTTGGATATGATAGGAGAAATTACGCCTAGCTCATCGAAACTTCACAAGTACATTCTTACTACCACCGACTATTTTACAAAATGGGCAGAGGCCATTCCTCTGACTCATGTGAACGAGAAAATAGTGATCCAATTTATAGAACAACAATTGATCACAAGGTTTGGTGTCCCATCTATTCTAGTCTTTGATAATGAAGATTAATTATCTTCTACCCTACTGACAGAGTTTTCTCTGGACAAAGGGATCATAATCAAGTACTCTGCAAATTATTACCCTCAGGGAAACGGTGTAGTAGAATCGACCAATAAGAACCTGCTAAGGATACTAAAGAAGAAGGTTATAGATAACCAATGAAATTGGCATAATAAACTTCATAATTTCCTATGGTCCGATAGGGTCATGCCCAAAGAAGCCATAGGAAATTTCCCATACTTTCTGGTCTACGGATAGGAAGCCATCCTCCCGAACGAGCTTTATCTGCCATCTCTCCAATTGGCCCAAGATTCTAACGAAGAAACTTCCTCGACCATGCAACAAATAATCAACACTCTACTTATGTTGGAAGAAGAGAGAGATACGGCTAATTCAAAATTCTTGGCTCATCAACAAATAGTGAAAAGATGGTTCAACAAGCATAAAGCTAAGGAAAAGAACTTTGAAGTAGGAGATTTAGTCCTGAAGTGGGATAGGGCAAATGAACCCAAAGGGAAACATTCCAAGTTTCAAAGTCTATGGCTTGGGATTTTCTAGGTGGCTGAGAAGATTGGGGTAGGTACTTATCAGTTTCAAAATATGAGGGGGGAACCTGATGCCCTCCTAGTGAACGGTCAAGCCCTAAAACAATACTTCCAATAATAATAAAAAAAAAAGAGGAAAAAATAATAACTTCGGTCAATACGAATAAAAGAAGTATCGGAGATACCTATTTTGAGGTTCAGTAATACCTTGAGGGAAACGAAGGAGGAATAGAGATTCAACGTCCACCCAGTAAATTGCCATTTGTTGAGTACTCAACACACCCTAAAAGTTCTGTGACCATTTCCTTTTGGGTACCACCCTTTATTTTACTTTTTAACTGTTTTCGCCTCGACTTGTCTTATATGTTTCATGTTTTAATTGATTAAAAGTTCACTTGAACATACAACGAAGAATCATATTAAATCTAAAATACTTAATGACTACTCAAGGAATCGATGACTTGGGATTTTCCCCGACTCACAAGAGAAATTCGACATTGGCGGAAGATGATGGTGGAGAAAATCGTTTGGGGAGTCAAAGTAGTCGAGTGCCGACCCTCATTGGCGTCGGTTGACCAAATGATTCTTTCCTATGAATAAACCTCGGGAAGGATTTTGTTGAAGACCGATTCGATTGGCTTTGGTAGAAGAGTTAATAGTACGTGCTGCACAAATTGAAGAGTAACACCCCCAATTATCGATGCCCGAAATGTTTTCAATGACAAAATGTCATCAAGATGGAATCCCCCTGAGAATATGTGTACTTGAACTTTCCCTCGATCGCCAACCCCTATATCATCAGCGTCGAAAGTTTCACCAAGATCATATCAACGTAAGTACATACTCTGATACTGGTCGATCCCCAATCCATTCGCCGAGTGACGTGACGTGATGAGTCGTGTTAATCCTGGAATGTGGCAGGTATGTTGCATTTACAGTTCTCAGTTAATTCATGGATCACACATTAGTTACTGACTTGTGTGTGAATCAAAAGGAACTGTTAAACTCACCAATACAATGCATCTCCATCCACACCTCTGCCATCAACCAGTCAGGATTTATCCGCAGAAATCTGATAATGGTTTATTTTGAATTTGCATTCATTACTCATGTTAACTAACTGATATGATTGATAGTATCTCCTAGTTATTTATTTTGAGTCATTGTGTATGATCCCATTCTACGCAACAAGAAGTTTAGAAAAGACAGGAGATTGAAGCTAACAGTCCGTAGGAAGCATTCAAAGTCTAGTGAGTATTGAAACCGTTATCTTAGCCAGTGTTATAGGTATGGTTTCTCTTATGGGTTTTGCGCTCCATTTTATATATTCTCACCTAATGCTTCTCTTCACGCATGTTCAAATGACATTTTAAATTGCAAGAACAATGCCTCTGGAGAATCCATCCACCAGGAAATCGCCGAGTGCCGCTAAGATGGAAGAATCAGAAGTAGTTGAAAGCTCCTCTCCATCAGTTGAAAGACAATTAGAATTCGTTCCCAAGACAATATCCATCATTAAGAGAATCACCAAGGAACCCTTTGTCTAGCCCCCATCTTTCAGAGACACAGAGGAAAGTATTGGAGCCAGGATGGCATTTCCTCGTTGGGAATAAGTTTTCAAGAAAATCAAGAAAGAAGAACCCCTCGAATATACCCCGCATAGTGATCCTGAAACGAGGAAGCTCGATGACGAGGAACTCCCCAACATTCGCAGAGCTTATCTGCACATAGTAGCAAACTGATCTCTAGTCTTTCCTTGCATTGAGCTCCTGAAGTGGATCATTGACCACGTTGACACCCAAAAATGTTTGATTAATGATGATAATGACAAATGCATTGTAGTTTTCCTACCATCAAAGGTTCAGAGTTACTACAAGCTCAACGTTTCTGGAGAAAATTTGAGCATTGATTTCATTCCAAGTTTCTATGCATCACACTATACCAACAAGATCCTGGCATCTTGGTGGAGAGAAGACAAAAAATTCACAAACCAGATGGTTGGCTGGTACCCAACAACCAATCTCAGGGAACCATACATATATTTCATGGCTCTACTCTGCAGGTTACATGTGGAGAAGGAAAACCCCCGGTTTTCAGAGGCTTGGATGCCTCTAGCTTTTACACTCGCCATTTCATGCATGAGTTTCAATTGGGGTGCCATCATATCCAAACAGCTAAGCACCTACATAAGATAGGCTCAGGTGTCGAAGGAGGGAGATACCCCGCCTTCTACATGGCCTCGTATCTACTGGACGTCATCTGCGCCAGGAACGCTTTTGCTGGGATGAACTTGAATTGGCACCCTTTGGAGATGGCTGTCTATGTATACTTCAAAATCCTATGGGAAAATAGGTACAAAAAATCCTATGTTGTTATCTGTGATTAATTTATTGCACGCGTTTACTCCTTTCTCTTCAGAAGAGAATGCCCTATATTGTTAGATGAAGCAAAAAAGGTTATAAACAAAATTGGCCATTGGTATTTGGAAGAACGAGAAACCTACATCAGGGTTTTCGGTGCCACAGGGGCACCCCACTTATTACCCATTTATGTTCCCGACCGGCTAGTGTTAGAGGAAATTTTCTATCAAACCATCCTACAAGGATACAATGCAACTTTGGTAAAAGACAAGAAGCGGGATTTCATACTGTATGAGTTTTATATCAGATTCTGCATGGTCAAAGATACCGTGCATGCTAAACAACTCGGTCTAGGTCAATTGGAATTTTGGTTCCAAATTGGCTGATTTCGCAAACACAATCCCAATGAATTGGTTCTACAACACGTGTTGCAGGTATAATCCTATTGGCACTATTCCCAAGACTAGTTCGAATATGAAATATTTACTGAAAATGCCCAAGACTGGAATATGGTGGCATCCAGGAGAGTTGATCCTTGAGGAACCAGGTTTAGAGCTATGAGACACGAAGAACATGCAACATTTCTAGAGAAGGTAGTCCAACAAATTAGCCGACACTCGGGAGGAGCAATTGCATATGAATTGGATGAGGAAATAAGTGATCTCGAAGAAGACATTGAAGCTGTGGGAACTCACTAAGAATCCCCAGTACAAATCAGGGATCTTCTGGAAGATCAAGCTGCACGAGAAAGGGGTACAATGCTACTTCAGAAAACCAAGTTGCTCATGAAGCGGATGCAGGATAACCCACATCTTGTCATAAGTCCTAGGATTTCAACTACCATCCAAAGAGTCCCGAAAAATCCAAGCTATCCTGATCCCACAGTTCTCGATGACACCAATGGGTTAGGAAATCCTGAATGTACAACATCGTCGATTGATCCCTCAGAAGGAGGAACAACTCAACTAGAGACAGGTCGGGTATTGATAGAAACACAAGTGCCTAATCCATTGAGCACACTTATACATATATATAGTGACGACGAGATCCTAGAACCCTCTCATGGTACCCTGGTGCACGTCCAAGAAGAAGAAGGTCCCGAAAATACCTCTTCCAAAAGTCCCGAAAAGACCTCTTCAAGAGGCCTGAAGTTCAGGACAAGGAGGTCCGACAAAAGGAAACAAAAGATAAAGGTGATCTCGACACAAGGGAGTTCGATGAACCAGAAACAAATACATGCCCGAGTGACAAACCTCCGCAAAAGGAAGTCGGAAGTTCTACGGCTGACAAGCAAGTAAGTAACGATTCTAGGCCTAACACCTCTATTCTACCCAATAATCAAATCTCCGATGAGAAACAAGTAGAAGTCGGATCTACAAGGCTAAATGAGGAAGTCCGAGAGACCATTCTTGAACAAATATACATCGTGGGAAGCCTGGGAAACAACCTCACATGGGGTGACCAACAGATACTAGACCCGGTAGACGAGGTAGCAGACATATACGCGATCTCCTATGATCAAAAGAGAAAGGCCATTGTTCAAAGGACGACGAAAAAGAGAAGGATCACCTTGGATCACTCCATCTTAGTAACCATAGAGGAGAGCTTAATCAACACAGCAGATGCTCATGCATCTGAACTGATTAGCATGGGAAGAGACCTCTCTAATGCCACCTAATATAGAGTCAGGAGGGATGAAAAGGAATTAGCCACCACCCTAAAGGAGCTTGGACATGTTCTCCATTTGGCCGAGTACTACAAAAGCGTTACGCAAACCACTGTGTATCTGAGAAGTGAGTTCAATGGTGTTTACAACGAGTTCAAGAAAGTAAGGCACCTATTGACCACAAATATAGCCAAGTTCCAAGAATACACTCTCATGACACTCGCAATGTGTAAGGAGATGGAGCGATGGCACAAAAAGGCACAACAAGCGGTGGAAAGACTCAAATATATTGAGGCAGTTCAACAGGGCCAAGAATAGGAAAGACATGGCATTCAGCTAGTAATAAAAAGAAGCCTCGACCGCATGAATAAATTTGTCGAGTATTGGGCTAAGATGTCCCGAGACCCACACCGAGAAATCTAACAACAATGGGCCAAGTGCTAGAAACGTTGGGGTAAAATTAATAAAGTAGTGAAGGATGTCGGTCTCCCCGAGTTCGGTACCCCCGATAAATTTATCGATCTGAGTGGTGTGCTTAAGATACATGCCGAGCAGGACTCGCTATGGATCGAAGAGTGCACAAAGGACACCGATGCAAAACCAGGGCTAGTGCAACAATTTGCGAAACACCCAATCAGATCTTGGGTCATACTACAACAACTGAACTTCAGTTTGGTGAAGTACCGAGCACATCCAGTGGATATCAGAGGAGTATATGCTTCCCCTATGGAACAACTTAGACTCCCATGGGCCCAAACCTGTGAAGAGTTGTTTATTAGATGGTCTGAATATGAAAGAAGTCACCCTTTTAAAGAGACATCTCGGGTGGACTATTAAAGAAGTTGTTGCATGATCACGCCATGTGGTGAATTTTGTTTGGTGTAAACTATATTTAACCGTTAATTACAGTTAAATTTTATTTTATAAATAGAGAGATTGACCAATTAACAAGGGGTTGATGGTTATTGTAAGAACTCTTCTTTTTGGGCTGTTGATAATTATTTTGAGACTGCTGTGAATTGAGAAGTCCTTCTGGACCAAAGACAAGATATTTTCATCAGATGTATGTGATTGGAGTTGGATAGGAATTACTTCCTTTCTTGTTCCATGAATGATGTAGTAAATGAGTAATAACAATTAATTATGTTGTCAAGTTATCTGGTGCAATGTCTTGATGTTCTTTACTTTAATGATGAAGATAAATCGTTGTGTTGTTATGTGATGATTGTTATGGTAGATGAATTATTTTGCTCACCATGATCTTGATTACATATATGTTTTCTTCTGTTAATTAGTTTTCTCAGACAATAGTTGGATGCTCATTTTGTTAATGTATTAGTACTAGGCCCTATGGCATAGAATCACTGTCTGCATGTTTGAGCAGTAGGTTATCCCAATCTCAACCTCTTCCCAGTAGTTAAAACTTATGTCCTATTATTTTTCAATTTGGTTTATACTGGATTGCATCTCTTACACCAGCCCCACCCAAGAGAAATACGGAAAAAATAATTGTCCTAACTGAAGGAAGAGCCTTCACCAGGAAATACAAAGCCCATTGATAATTCGACCATATCACATGATTTGGAGAAAAATTTCACTCCAAATGTTGCAGATTCTAATTGGGCCTCTGTGGCGGGTTTGGTTCCTTCTGTCGAGTCATGGGATTTAGATCCCATCAACACTATCGGGCCATAGGAAACTGTACCCAATCCATCTTTGAGAGAAGACTTTCCTGCATCGGAAAAATCTAATGTTTATGACCTAGAGACTGAATTTTTTAGGCTATAAAACCCTCCAATCACTGACTTAACGGCGTCGCTTCTAATTCAGATAGTCCCTCCTAAGGTGACTTCACTTGAATAACATTTTTTTTGGTGAGCGACAATGGAAGCAATTAGTGCTACTTCATCAGGGAGTCCTCATACTCCCATCTCGGTTGTCATAGGAGGGGGCATTGTACCTACTCCCCCACCTCCACCTTTTAGGACTACGACCATCCAGATGCCCACTACTTTGGGTAGTGGCACAATCCCTTCGATGACTTTAACCATTGTTCCCTCTATCAAGAACGTGTTTGGCACTTCCTTTTCATATGGGATGTTGGGTTTTGACTCTAGTTCGGTTAAAACCTACTCTACTCTACAGACCGTTGGTCTGGGGGAAAATATATCTAATGATCCCTTGCAATGACCATTTGCGGGCACCACTACCCCATTCAATTCTATCCCTTATGGTGGGGTTCACATCCCTCCTCCATCCCCTTCAGGAGAAGGCACTTTCCAACAACCGATCAGGCTCAATACCAACTCTAGTTTGTTAAGTGGGGGGAGCCATGGACCTCAATTCTACATGACTCCGGTGGGATCTATGCATTTTTATTTGTTCAACACATTTGTAAATAACGCTTTGTCATCGTCTACTTTATCATATGGGGGAAATCCTGTATTTGGTCAACAAAACCCTACACAAGGTTTCATACCTTCACAGGGAGCGATGAAAGGATTTTACTCCTCACAAGGTCTTGGAAATCCTTAGTAAGGCTCGTTTCCTTCGTAAGGTATGTCAATCGAGGGAAACCCCTCCCACACTTTGTAAAACCCTGGTAAAGGTTCAGTACCTATTCCAGGAGGTTTGGTTGGGGGTATCCCCAACCAAGGTCCTTGGAATACTGTACAGGGAGAGATCCCTGCACGAGGCTTGTCATCCAACTTCTGGAATCAGTTGACGATGAAAAATCAAAACGCAAGTCCCTTTATTAGATAGTGCCACCATGGTCTCTACCAAAACCATGGCCAGTAGTCAAACCTTTCCTGGCAACCTAGTTCCAACCAAAATACAGGCCCCTCTTTTCATGTAAATCCACTACAACTGAGACTACCTTTTCTAGAAAATCTGTATTTTCTAGACTTGTCGATACTTTTGAATGACCTGATCTTTCATGATCCGCATTCGCCCCTTGATTCCAACTAAGTTTCCCTCATACATCCCTAAGTTTGAAGGAAAGCGTGGCGAATATCCAGGTGATCATGTGATGACATTTCACTTATGGTGCTCATCCAATTCATTAAAGGATGATTCCATTCAGTTGTGTTTGTTTCAATGCACTCTTATAGGGGGTGCAGAAAAATGGTATATCATGATTGATAGCTTGAAGTACGCTTACTTTAACTACCTGTCTATGGTTTTCTTAAACCATTTCTAGGTACCAGTAAGATAAGATGTCAACATTGAGTTTCTAACCAAATTCGAGCAGACGAAAGTTGACCATATCTTGGATCACATCCAAGAATGGCAGCGACAAAAGAGTTTGATCAAGGTTAACGTCCCTCCCACATTTTTTCTTGAGTGGTTCCTAAATTCCTTGCTACCTTATGTATCCAAATACGTCGCAATGTCTAGGGTTTTTTTCAAAGAATAAGTTATCATGAGAGCCCAAAAACTAAATTTGATTTACTCTTAGTCTGGTATGTTATACGAGATTCTACCTGATGCACCACGGTCAACAATCGACAAGACCAAACATAATTTTGGGCCTCACGTCGACGACATAGTAGGCTCCGCATAGAGAAAGTCCATAGATTAGTTTTCTAATCAATTACAACAATTATCGATTCAACAGACTGTGGCTAGCCAACCTCATATTTCAGCTACCCCCATAACCCAAACGTCAGATGTGCACAATGTGCAATCAACAAAACCCAAGGGTAACCAAAAAACTAAGGGAAAGAGAAAACCTAAAAATAAGAAGGGTAAGGGGGATAAGAAGGCTCCAAATAATTTTGGCGAGGGAAAAAATGAAAAGAGAAAGGTGAAGTTTTCATGTAAGCGTTTCAAATACGACCACTTGAATCACCAATGCCCTTGACTTTAGGAAGCCCAAAAGATATTGGCACAACATAAACTTTCCATGTTAACTAACACTTTTCCATAAGGGAAAAATATGGCTCAATCTTCCTCATCCACAAGCACGCTTGGGGGCAGTCAGGGAGCCCCTCGCACCTAATTTCCTCTCTCGAGGTCCTCCAAAGTTTCTCCTCACAGAGGAAAGCATTGATGTCTGCCTTGGGAGTGGTCGAGACCACTAACTTAGGAATGATTGTTTTTTAACCTACTGACCATAAAACTCATCTTCCTCACCATGTCACTTTTTATATAGTAGTGGTGTATGCCACACAATCATTGAAATAGAACATTTTCCATACAGTGGTGGATGAGGGTGCCTCGACTTGCATGATGTAGTTGGCACGTTGGAAGGACATAAGCCAACCTGAGTTGTCTTCATCGCCCATGTTGCTAACTGCGTTTGATGATCGATATTTCAAACCATATGGCATAATTCCCTCTTTTCCCATGCAGTTGGAGGGAAAAACTGTGTGCGTCGAATTAGAAGTAGTCGATGTACCTCTCGACTACAATATTTTGTTAGGGTAGATTTGGACCTATGCTATGACATCGATTGTATCCACCATTTTTTGGGTCTTATATTTTCCTCGTGAAGGCCAGATCATAACCGTTGATCAGTTAACCTTCTCCCATCCTAATCCTTCATTGGGGGAATCCATGGTCCCAATGATTGATAACCCATAGCCAGGTACTGTCAACATAGGTACCATATTGTTTCCATATTTAATGGGGACTCTTGATTATTCGTTGCATGCCAATGATGTTAGGTTTGTTTTAGCTATCGCTGACCAATCAAAGGCTACAATATTTCAAGTGACATATTTTAGAACGAGTTACTTTAAAAACCCATGGACTTTACCTTCCCCATAAGATGCGATGGAAGGGGTAGGGAACCTTGAAATGGCCATGCCCTTATCCACTGTCAAGGTTGCATACAGTATTTTCCAGCACGCCTCGACCAACCTTGATTCAGCTCCCCCACAAGAGCTAGACCCTGTTCTCAAGCCTATATTCTCATATCTCTCTCACCACTTATGACCCTTTGGACTTAGTCTTTCCCTCTAACGAGGTGATCCTGGAGACAATGATTGGGCCAGACAGACCTTGGGACGATATTCACCACATATATTATTTCTTACCTGAGCTTAAGAGAATAGAGGCAGAAAAGTTTGTTACGACCATGAATGAAGATGCCCCTTGTCCTATTAACCCTATGTCTATGAATGGAATATATGTCGAGGGAAACATGGGAAGTATAGATGAAACGATTCCTATTGACATCTCTAGAACCCTTGGCATTGTGGAAAATGTCTTCATTGAAGAAGATTGTTCTCCTGAAGAGATTTAAATCTACACTGAATTGTTTAAAGAATTTAGCTATGTCTTTTCCTGGTCTTATGAAGAGATTCTAGGAATTGATCCAAACATCATTGAAAATGAGATAACAACTTACCCTTATGTTAAGCCTGTCTGACAAAAGCTTTGCCTGGTCAATCCTCGCATGGAAGTGATGATAAAGGTTGAAGTAGAGAAACTCATCAAAGTTGGTTTCATCTATCCCATGCAATTGACGAAATGGGTATCTAACCTTGTTCCCATCAACAAGAAGCAAGGTGTGATTTACTTATGTATGGACTTTTGTAACCTGAACGAAGCTTTCCCTCAAGAAAATTTTCCAACCCCATTTATTGACCAAATTGTCGATGAATGTGTAGGTTGTTAGGTCTTTTCTTTCATGGACGGTTTTTCTGGGTACAATCAAATTCATATCAAGATCGAGGACCAACATAAAACAAATTTTATTTATCCTTGGGGTACATTCGCGTATAGAAAAATGCCTTTTGTCCATAAAAATGTTGGAGCTACTTTTCAGTGGGCCATTTCGTTTGCTTTCCATGACCTCAAACACATAGTCGAGGTGTATCTCGATGATCTGGCATCACGTTCTCCTAAGATATTTTATCTTCCCGCCCATTTACAACTAATGTTTGAGAGGCTTCTCTACTATCATATTTTCATGAATCCCAACAAGTGTAGTTTTTTGTGACATCGGGATGCTTGTTATGTTTTATTGTGTCTATTTTCCCCATTTTATGGATAACTAAGGAGATGATGTCTCGAGGCCCTCAAGTTGCAAAAATGGAGTGCCGAGAGACTACATGACCAACAATACCCTTTGCACACATCTAAAACCCACTCACCACCATAGATGGTCACAGGTTTACATATGGCATCCACCCCACCAGTTGGCTTCTGGAAGGTAGTGGGCCTTGCTCCATGAGGTACAAGTCAGTATTATGGTGAGCATCATTTCAATATTTAAGCCATTTGATTATGTTGTATCTTAGATTTCTCTAGATTTCATGATATGTGTTTGGACATTATGCCTTTTTCCCTGCTTCACCTTGGTGGTTGACATTGTGCCCTAGTAAGTGGTCTTCTTTTGGAATGGGTTTTATTTTTGGAAATCCCTTAATAATCCATCGTACTATTCCCAACCATACTTACCATTTTCTATCATTATTCCCCTATGTTTCCTTATCTCTTGGGATTTTAGGGTGTATTGACCCAAAAAAGGGTTGTCCCTCATTCTATGGGAATAAGGGGATAAAGGCCCAGAGGGGTTGGTGTTGGGTAAAAGATAAAATCCATATATGTACCTTCCAGATGCTTCTCCCAGGGATCACCCAAGAAAGCAATAAAACACTTATCTTTGAATAAAGGGGACCCACAATATAATGATAAAATGATTAAAAGGTTAGTTGAAGGATATGAGGTCTCATAATGAGCCAACCTATCACATCCATGGATATATAGTGGTATGACATTTTCATTATCTGGTCACCAAACCAAGGCAGTGACTCTCAGTTGCATGGATGAGAGAAAGGGGGTCTCATCACAAGACAACCTTCTCAAATCCATTAGGTATTTGTGGGTGACATTTCCACCACCTGGTCACCATGCTAGGGAAGTGACCTTCAATCTCTCCATATTCTATTTTGAAATAAAACATAAAGAAAGAAAGATAAAAGAAAAATGATGGGCTTGGAAAAAGTGCATTGCAGACGAAGGTACCACACACCCTCTACAAAGACATCCATGAATGAGACATTACGACACATAGTATTTCATGAGCGCTATGTCCATTGATTATTGACCCCATCCACCTCATACACCTTACATGGCTTAGAGAGGGACCTCTTGGAGGCTCTCCTTGACCTAGGGAAAGATCTACCCAATAGGACACGTCAACAACCATCCCATACTTCAGCTTGACAAGTTGCATAGTGTCTTTGTGTTGTTAATTGTTTGATCTAGTAATATTTGATGCACATGCTTAGATGGATTATTTATTGATTGGATCCACTAATCATGATGTTATGAACCTTTTTTGGCCCTTTTCCCCCTAATTTGGTCCCTTTTTCCCCTTTCTTGGCTTGGTAGCTACTTGAGTTCCCTTTTGAGAGATCTTTGGGTCATTCTGATGAACTTGTTATTTTAGTTTGGTGTTATCTTGAGATGGGTTACACTTATATCATTCCTTGGTAAAAGTCATTTTTTCAACATTTTCATATGGGTTAGGTTTTCACCACCTTGAATTTTGCATATCATTGACTTTTCCGCTTTTCAATAGGATCGATTCCACCGAAGTGCGACACAAAACCTCCTATGCTGCTTTAGAAGTGTCGTAATTAGGTGTTAGAACATTCCTCTACATGGATTCCCTAGGTATATCCTTTGCTACATTTTGGTTTCCATACTGTGAGTTTTCTCTGTAGGTTCAAGAGTCCTTTTATTCCTACCATGATTACATATTGAAGCCTCATTCTTCTTTCTAGTCATCATTCTTGGCTATTCCCACGAGACTCCATAAAGAGCATGGTTTGTTGTCTTTCAAGCTCACTTAAAATTTGAAAGAAACATCTAACGAGAGCTCATTTATTCTTTCCGGTCTCATCTAGATTACTTGAGAAAATAAGCCCCCTTAGAGTCTTCTTTAAGCCCTTTTCAGACTCTCTAAAATTGAAAATATTTTTGAGCAATCTTGTTTCCCTTCCTACTCGCCAAACTCAAATTTGAAGGCACATATGTTTGGCGGTAGTTTACCCCTTTTTCGGTCCAGATGGTTAATTTACAAATAAAGGTAAGCTCTAGGATCTTCAGTTCGCTAGAAGAGTATTCTCAAGCGCTAGGAGAGTATTATCAGGACTAGTTACAAAAAAGGAACACTTTGGAGTCTTATTTTAGTGTTTTTCAGACTCTTTAAACATGAAAAAACACCAAGCTTACCTTCTCTCGGCTCATAAAAATTCACATGGAAGGAGTCATGTTGTGTCATACTTTAGCACATCACATGTCTCATCCTTGTGTCTTTGGCCTAATGTCGGCTTCATGTTGCTATTAACCGAACCTTCAAATAATTCCTTAAATCAAGCCTTGCAACACTTTTTCCCTTGCGATTTGACACCTTGACCCATGGAGGAATTTTCCTGAGTGTCCTTATCCTGCACATGTCTCCTTGCACTGAGCATCAATATGTTCCATCCGCTTGGAACTAGTTTGATTTCCTACGACACTCATTCCTCCTTTGTAAAGTAGCATTATTTTATTCTTTTTCAAGCTCATTAAAAATTTGAAAAAGACAAAAAAATCAAATATTCCAAAAAGAGGGGGTGGGATATACATTCTCTTTCTTCAGTAGTAAGATAGTCACTCTTGGAAAAATCAAATCCTTATGTTTATTCGCCAAGAATTGGGATCTAGTATGACCTTAGGAAGTTGTTCTCTCTACACAGAGTTTTTTCTTCCTCCATTTGGCTACTCTTCCAAGCATATGGAGAGTTTGTGGTGTCTCTCGTATCACAGAATTATGTCAATATTACGCCGCCTGAGTCTCATCATTTTATCGTGATTTTTTCCAAGGGAATTTTATCCAACCTAATTCGGCCATTCTACATTTTATCTATTGACTTTCATGAGTTGGACATCCCGAGAGTCCATTCAAGTTCGGATTCAAAATCAATGAAGTTTTGTGCCTGATGATTGAGATCCTCCAGTCTTTCCTCGATGGCATGTCAAGGACCTTGGGATAGTGAGTCTTACACTCCTATTGTACTCCTGCCTAAGTTTTGAAGATCTTGAAGTTGTTTCTCGAGCTATGACGTCCTCTTCTCCAGTCAGAGGCATCAATGCTTCTTGAAAATTCATATTATATTGTACTTTTATATCTTCAAGTGATTTTGAGATGTAGATTCGTTGTCTATTGCTTGCGGCTACACTTTATATAGACATTTATATGCATGGATATATAATGTAATTGATTGGAAGCCATGCTTAGTTCATCCTGAGCATGGGTATGCTGCCTCAAAGAGTTTATCATTGTTTTGCAGATGGCATGCTGACGAAAATTCATCCTAGGCTCACTCGACTCTGTGCCTTCCCACTGGTAAAGATATTTTAATTTATTTCAGCCATTAGTTTCTCTTCTTACCTCACACATTAGGGGGCATCTGTTATAGTCCAAAAATGTCTTACCTGTGCATACAAGACATTGGCCTTTCCACTTACATACTTTTCCAAAATAATACTGAGGCTTCTTCTTAAAAAATCATTTTTTGGAAAATGTACGTGCCCTGTTGAACTAATAACTCACCCACATACACATGTGTTTTGCATACGAGTTAGCCCGTGTACATACGCGAGTTGCATGCTAGTCTTGGGGTATCATTTGAAAATACAAGCAAGAGAATAAGAAAACTCTACCAAAATCCCTTCCCCTTCTTAGCCCAAGTTTCACATCATATTCTGAGTTTTTGCCTCAACCTTCCCCTCCAGCCCTTTCTCCTTATACAACTCTTTCTCCTTACCCGAGTGATAAGTTGGTTGAGAGAATCTAGCATGGGATTGATGCACTTGGAGCCACAATAGAGGATCCCAAACCTAGTTCGTGGAGCGATTATCGACAAAGGTTGTAATCCTTTTGATCTTAGTATTGAATAAAAGAGTTCATTCTTGCCCCAAAATATTATGTCTATATGATTTTATTGATTTATTGATTTATGTCTATATCTGAACATTGAAAGTGATAAGTAGAGATTTATGTGTTGTAGCATTGTTTTCCTAAGTTTTTGTAGGTCATGTTTGGGAGGATACCCACAATATAGGAATCTGCAAAGGAGAAAGAGGTCTACATCGACCACAAGGACTAAAGGTGCACCCATTGACCTTCTTTCCTCTCTCTTGTCATTCAGTTTAGATAGTTTTGGGGTAGCTTAAGGGTAGAATAATATTTTAAGGGAATTCAGAGCTCTGCCTGTACCTAGACCTAGTATAAGGGGAATTTCCCCATAAAAGTCTCCCTCTCACTCTCCCTCACTACCCCACCCCCATCTGTCTCCCTCTCTCTCCTTCACACTCCTATACATGGTAAGACCTAGACATGGAAAGACTTATACATGACAAGGCATGGAATGACCTAGACCTAGACCTTGCCTTGACATGCATAATACTCTCACACCCACTCCCTTTCTATCCCCCACTTCTCTCTCTTTCTCTCTCTCTCTACCCTTTTGTCCATCGCTCCCCTATTACACCCCCCCTCTCTCTTCCACCTCTCTCAC
>JZKD02S1615405.1:117848-135437 GCA_000966675.3 Picea glauca | reverse complement strand
ATGTGAAAAAAAGGGGTTTTAGATTCGGGTAGAAGGTTAAAAGTTAAGTCTTGAGGGTCATGATCTGCATATGAGCTTAGAGCCCTAGCTTATTAGTCCGTAGGGTAGAATACCCCACAACAATACAATTACAACTATTGGACCCAAACCAACATAGAAAAAAATAACAATTCTAATGTAATATTCCCCAATGAAGGGGTAATGTGCCATGATTTAGGGATTAACAAATGTTTGGAAACAAGTAATCATATTGTTAGAAACATTGTAGATGCTTTTAAAATAATAGGTAAGAAATCTCATTCTAAAGACCGCAATACAACCCGACATGTCCTGTCACAATCAATTGTTAGCAAAATCACAAGAAAACATCATTTGATACAAAAAACCTCTCATACCATGAAATGAAATGTCAAAATGCTTAGAAAGTATTCCCATAGACGATATAGTCTCGACACAAGTGGCACAACAGATTTGTGGGACTTCACTGGTAGGCTACCTCATTTTGACATGAAGTTAATTGGAGCCATTCAGGGAATAATGAAATATTTATAGCATGAGAACACTAGGCCTTCTTCTAACCAAGAATATGTACTAAAATTGAGAAGGGGATATATGGACCATGAACACCATATTAAAAAAATTCTTCATATTACACAAACATAATTGTATGAGAGATTCAGGACAGTACATAGTGCACTTAACTTGGGCCAAATGTATTTCCATAAATGAAAGCCTTGTTATGTTTGAATAAAAACAATTTGTATCACATGTTATTGTAGATATCACATTGATTAAGGTTATTATTACACACACACACATATCGATTTTTTTTTCGTGTTTTGCATAACACCCTTTTGCAGGAATGCTCAGTTATATTGTCATTTTCGACATCTAGAGACTTTGTTCACAATATCTTGTGTACAAGGCTAGAGGGTTGTACATTTATAAAAAAAAATTCTTAGATGGAACATGCCCTAGGTGTGGTGGAATTACATTACTGAGCAAGTGCATCCATGTAAGTGATGAGTATGAATTGGGGAGGAAGGATGTTTCCTTGCAAAGCTTTAATATGTCGCATATGATATTGATGGAGGAAAGGAAAGGAAAAAGATACAATCATTGACTTCCCAGGTATGATTATGTGACTTCATGAAGGAATTCATCTAAAATACACGACAATGTGGTCAACATGTGCATATGTCTCGATGGCAGGACAATCATTTTAGAATATGCAGAGATACGTTTCTCATTGGTACTGTGTTATCAATGATTGATTTTGTTGAGAACTACAACCTTCAATCACAAAATGAGATTGAAATCCAATATTATCACCCAAAGCAGGTCAACATAATGTTCCATATAACATACATGCATGGGCCAGATACTAACGAAGAAAACAAAGTTATTTTGAAGGAGTATCACTTCTACATAAACAATGATTGGTGCCATGAGTTAGCCTATGTACAACATTTATTTTATTTGTTTTACAATCATCTTAAGGAGAATAACATACAGATGGATCAACATTGGATTTGGTCATATGGTTGTGTAGGTGAGTTCAAAAATTCCCATGTATTTCAATGGTTATGTATGTTGCAAAAAAAACTCAAGGTACCACACATTTTGAACTTTTTTTGGTCCAGGCATGGGAAAGGGGAGAATGATGGAGCAGGTGCATGCATAAAAGGAGAATTATGCAGGTAAGAAATGAAGTTCACAATTACTTCCCTCATTCGAAATGTGAAATCCATTGTTGAATGGTGTTCTTTAGTAATGGGAGAGGGAACAGGAACCCGTGAAGACAAATAACATAGGAAAGGACATGTACATAGATATTTCTGGGAGGTGGTTTATGTAGATTGATCATAGTGGTATGAATGAAAAACAATCCATGGAACTCATGGATTCCATTAAGTTACAACATCAGACAATGCAATAGTTGAAATATGGACGCAAAAATTCTCTTTCTTTTGTAGTCCATGTAGTAGTAAAGAATGGGATGGTTGTGAATCGACATACTAGTTGATAGATGGGATTGTAGTATACCTAGGGAGGTAATATGGGGTACCTAGGGAGGTAACCAATGTGAATGTGGTTATGTATTATTAGTGGAAGTGATTTAATGTATGAGAATGTGGTCATTCAATGTAAGGTGGACTAGGTCCACTATATTAATAAAGGACCACTATGGTAGTTAGATGTAATAAATGTGAGAAGGCTCTCTAGAAGGTTACTAGGAGATAGAGAGAGCTATATAAAGAAGTGTAAGAAATTTATATAGCCCTAAAATTCCCTACTTGTGCATACATGGCCTTGGCCCTCTTACTTGCATATTTTTCCAAAGCACTACTGAGAAGCTCTTCTTAAAAACCATTTTTTAGAAGATGTACCTACCTTGCACCATTACATATCGTGTACATATGATGTTGCACCACTAAAACTAGTGTAAATGCGTTTTTTGCACCATTAAATCCCACGTATGCTTGCAAAAGTTGCAAGGAATTCGTTGAAATTTACAGGCTATTGGAAGTTTCCCAACTAATCCACCTACTATAGCCTGTCACCTAACCAAATAAACATCCTTTTTTAATATAAAAGGAGGTGTTGGGGTCGCATTTCACATCCAAGCATAAGAACAATGAAACTCTTCCCAATTTCACTTCCCCTCCTTGCCCAAGACATTGCTTCCTTTTGTGAGATATTGCCTCAACTTTCCCTCATCAACTCCTTCTTCCTCCATTCAACCCATTCCCTTCCATTGAGGTGATCATAAGGTTGAGAGAATAATTACATTCAAGGTGCACTTGGAGCATGGTAAAGAGGATCCCGGAGCAAGTTCGCGGAATGATGGCCAACACAGATTGTAAGTTGTAATCTTTGTATTATGAATAAAAGAATGACATTTTCCTATCCCAAATGATGGTGTTTTGTGTACTTTCATTGATCTATACTTAGAATATAATATCTAACCCTAACTAATGAATAGAATATCATGTTTGTAGTCCTTGTCTTCTTATCTTTGGATGAAGGTCAACCTTGGGAGGAGACGTGCAGTCATTGGAACTACTAAGCTTGAGGAGATCATCACTAGACGTGGGATCAAAGGTATAGTTACCCGATCTCTTCTCTTATTGCTTTCTTTTTGTTTGTTTTGGTATGTTTGGGGTAGAATAGAGAATTGATTGAATTTTAGATGGTTATTTTCTCTGTCTACATCTTAAACCCTAGTGTAGTTAAGGGGGGATTTTCCCACTAGAAGAACTAGCGACCATATTGGGGAAGCCTCTAGAGTTTTTTAGGGGATTTTGGGTTGTTTGATTAGTTTGTTTTCCTTTCAACTTTCTTTCAAGTTTTCTGAGTCTATCAAGGGATTTTGTTCACCTCCAGGGTGCATACCAGTTGTCCATGCCATGTACGATTTCCTAGTATTTTCATTTTTTGAAGAGATACAACAATGTACGCTCCTTGCCTTGGGTTATCCCGCGTACATATGCACTCTGCACAATAAAAAACCCGCGTACATATGTAGGCTAATGAGGCAACAACCTGCGTCTCTGTTTCATGAAAGTTTTGAAAAAAGAGGGAGTTTGACTCTTTCCTGATTGAAGTTCACACTTCCTAGGGATTTCTTGGATCAGTCCAGAGTCTTTGTTTGTGGCCATATCTAGGGTATAGGTTTCAGTTTACTTGTTTCCTTAAGTCTTCTTGTGTTTACCCTAAATAGGTTTTAAGTGAGCTATTGAATTATAGATTTGCCTTCTTGGTTTCTTGATTGAATCCATGTGATCCACAATGGGCTGAAGGGATTTTCCAATCTTGTTTCAATTATATTTTTACCCTTTTTACTTGCTTTGAAAAAAAAAAAGATTTATTTCAATTTTTCTCTTTAAAGCAATTAAAAAAAAAAAGAATTTAATTTCCTTGCTTTTCAGTTTGGTAAAGTAGTTAAAGTGGTTATTTTCAAAAAGGAAAAAGTGTCTTTATTTTCAAGTTATTTTTTATTTCTTGAAACATAAGTAGCTTGTAATCAAGCGAAATCAAGTTTTAGGTTTTCTTTGCAAGATCTTGAAATGTTAGTTAAGAAAAGTTGAGTTTACAAAGAATTAGTTACAAAGCTTTGCTTTTGAATTCAGAGTAATTTTTCTTTCAAGTGCTTTAATTTTCTCCTCCTTATTCATCTCTTGATCACACCATTAGTTTCAATTCCGTACCTTGTGACTAGATCAAGCCTTTAAAAAGAACGCTTAATATAAAATACATTAGACTTTTCCATTTGTAGGGTTCACAAACTAGTTTAGGGTTTTAGGGCCTTGAATTAGGATTGGAGAGGAAACTCTTCAAGGCCGTTAAATCAAACATTGGAGTCTGTGTTAGCCAGGACCCCCCTCTAACACAGGGGATAAACAAAAGGTCATGGGGAACATATATTGAGGGTCTATCTCGGGAATAATACCGACTGCATTTTCCTATGGAGCTTCATGGACCTCGAATCCATTTGGGATCCTCTATTGTCTTCTAGACCATTTTATTTTGATACCCTTGATAGGATTTAGACTTGTTATCCTGCTCATTACGATCTACCCAACTGTTGATTGTACTCTCCTGGTGACTAACTGCAAGCTGACAACCTAGTCACCCATATTCTAGGGACTTACACGGGTGACTGCGGAGGTATACTGCAATACGTGGGGAAGACATCGGATCACACTTTGCAGAGTATACCCGGAGGTTTCTTCCATGTTTGAGTTGCACTTGAACCGATTAGTTTCTCTAGTTTCGATTGGCGTAACTGTCCTTCCAACTAGATAGTCGTCTGCTTGATTTGTCTTTTAGGAAATGTTTTAGTGTGTGCTTGGTGTTTAAATGCTAGTTAATCCTTACTTTGTTGGTTTATCATTTCACAAAGTGGAATATCAACAGCTCCATTGGTTCCTAAGGATTCAGGGCTTGTTGTCGGTTACATTAGAACCACCTCTTCCACAATTACGACAAAGACTTTACCAAGAAGGGTCATTTGAAGCAACTGGGCCACAGGAAGCTGTGCCTGAGCCCACTCCGTGAGGAGACTTTTCGACTCCAGAGGAAACTATCGTCTCTTACCTTGGGGAAGAAGCTCTTAGTCCATCCAACCCTTCGATAACTAACTTGTCGGTGATGATATTAGTTCAAGTTGTCCCTCCCGTCATGACACCTTCTGAGCGCCATCTAGTCTTACGAGCATAAATGGAAGCGAATGCTGCTACTTTGTTTAGGATTCCTCATAGTTCCATTACAACTACTACTACAGGGGGAATCTTACCTCCTCTCCCACCTTCGCTAGTCAGGACCACAGTGGTCTCGAATCCCTCGACTTTGAGCAGTGGTCTGATAATGTTATCAGCTTTGACTACTTCTCCATTCAATCAGAGTGCGATAGGCCCTCCCTTTTCATATGGGATGCTTGACTTTGATTCAAACTCAGTTCTTACCTACTCTACCTTACAGACCATGGGTTTGGGGGTAGGAAGATTGAACACTCCCATGCAAGGGTCAACTGGGGGCACTTCAGTCCCTTTTAATTATATCCCTTATGGTGGGGGTCATATACCTCCTCCGTCCCCTTTGCTCGGTTGTTCTTTTCAACCACCAATCGGGCCAAATGTTAATTATAGCTTATATGGTGGAGGAAGTTTAGGAACTTTGTCTTATACAATGCCAATGGGATCTATTTCATTCTCTTTGTTCAGTGCATTTGGGAATAATGCTTTCTCTTCGGCTACTACCTTGTTTGGGGGAAACCCTATTTTTTGTCAACAGAACTCGATGAAAGGTACTATTCCTTCATAGGGAGAGACAATTGGAGTTTTATCCACACAAGGTCTTTGGAATCCTTGATAGGGATAGGCTCCCTCGCAAGGAATGTCGGTTAGGGGAAACCCCCCGAGAAAGACTCCGTACCCATTCCTGTCAGAACGACTAGGGGCATACCCTTCCAAAATCCTTGTAACACAATACACAGAGCAATCCCCGCACAAGATATGTCATCCAATTTTGGGAATCATTCGACGGTACCAAAAAAAAAACAATTACCCTATGCTGGTCAAGGCCATGGTTTTTACCAAAACCTTGGCCAACAGCCCAAATTTTTCTGGCAACCTGGTGCCAGCCAAACTTCAAGACCCTCTTTTCCTGTAAATAATACACAACCTAAACTATCATTTTTGGAAATGCTACATCTGCCAGAATTTTCAAGATTACTAAACGAACCAATTTGTCATGATCCACATTGACCCCCCATGCTGATTAAGTTTCCCTCAAATATTTCAAAATTTGAGGGCAAGACTGGCTAGGATCCAGGAGATCATGTGACAAATTTGCATTTATGGTGCTCATCAAAGTCACTGAAGGATGACTCTGTCCAATTTCACCTTTTTCAATGCACTCTTATAGGGGGTGATGCGAAATGGTATATTGAGCTCAATTTTTTGAGGTATTCTTACTTCAACGACTTGGAAATGGTATTTTTAAACCATTTCCAGTTACCTTTGAGATACGACGTGGGCACTAAATTGCTGGCCAGATTTGAGAAAACCAAGGCTGACCATATCTATGACCATATTCAAGAATGACAGTGTCAAAAGAGCTTAATAAAGGACCAGGTCCCTCCTGATTTCTTGCTTGAGTGGTTCTGAAGTCTTTGGTTCCCTGCATATCCAAGGATGTAGCGACTTCTAGAGTGTTTTTAGAGGAGGAGGCGATTATGAGAGCGCAACATCTTGAACTGATCTACTCTCAGTCTGTCATGATCTACACGATTTTTCCAGATGCGTCGCAGTCTATTCTCGATAAGGCCAAGCTGAAGTCTAGACCCCATGCCGATGGTATTGTGGGATCAATGCAAGGCAATTCCACTGACCTGTTTTCAAATCAATAGCAACAATTTTAAATACAATAGTTTGTGGCCAGCCAAAATCCTAGATCGGTTGTTCCCCCTATCTAGACATCGGACGTACACACTGTGCAGTTAATGAACCCTAAGTCCAACCAGTAGCTAGAGAGAAAGAAAAAACAATGGAATAATAAAGGTAAGGAGGATACAAATGATACCAACAATGCTAGCGGGGGAAAAACAAAGAAGAAGAAGTCAAAGTATCTGTGTAACCTTTGCACAAAATACCACCCGACTCATCTGTGCCCTTTGCTTGCAGAATCTCAAAAGCTATTTGTGCAACAAAAACCTATTGTTCTTATGAACCCTTTTCCATAAGGGAAAAACATGGCTTAGGCTTCAACATGCATGAGAGTGGAAGGGGGTAGTGAGGGACCCCTCACGCCTACTAAACTAGCCGCTAATATTTACATGATGAATGTCGAGGCTAATATAGCGACCAAGGCTCAAGATTATGGAATGTCAGAGTTTGTCAAGAAGGGAAAAGAAGAAATGAACCTATCGACTCCTCTACAGATAGAGAAGTCGGCAGTAAAAACGATGACTCACATCCCAAAAAGGCGCGTTCAAAAAATATTCTCATAATCCAAATGCGAGGGCCACCCAGAACTATTCCGTTATGGAATATTTGGCATAGAAACCTTGCACGATGTCTAATTTGGAATTCCTCCAGAGTTTCCCTTCATAGAGAAAATATCTGTTATCTTCCTTGGGATCAGCAGAGACTTGTAACCTGGGTGCGATCGGTTTTTATCCAACCAACTTGAAACCCCATCTTCCTTACCACATTGCATTTCAGATAGTAGTGGCTTACACCACAAAAACTTTTACTTGGAGCATTTTCTGTACAGTGGTTTATGAGGGTGCCTTGACTTGTGTGATGTAGTTGGCATGATGGAAGGCCATAGGGCAACCTAATTTGTCTCCATCGCCTATGTTGCTTACGGCGTTTGACGGTCAGTCATTCAGACCACATGGGATCATTCCTTCTTTCCACATGCAGTTGGGAAGAAAAACCATGTGCATTGAAGTTGAAGTGGTCGATGCGCCTCTCGACTACAACCCATTGTTAGGAAGGAGTTGGACTTATGTGATGCATGTAGTGGTTTCTACGGTTTTTCAGGTCTTGTGTTTTCCACACGAGGGCCAGATTGTAGCCATTGACCAATTTTCCTTCTCCCATCTTGACCCTTCATCAGGGGCTTCCACGATCTCAATGATTGATAATCCACAACCCAACACTATCAACTTAGGTGTTTGTTTTTTTATGTCATTGATGGGAAATTTTGATTACCCGCTGCCTTCTGGCGATGTCAAGCTTACATCGGTTGTTCCTGACCAACCTAAGGCTGCAATTCTACAAGTATCATCGTTTCGAACGAGATAATTTAATGATCTGTGGACTCTACCTTCCCCATGTAACTTGATGGAAGGGACAGGGCATCCTGGAATGGCCATGCCCTTGTCCGCGACTGAGCTTGCATACAACATTGTCCAAAAAACTTTGGTCGACCCTGATCTGACTCCTGCACATGAGTTTGGATCTGGTTCTCAATCCTATTTGGGCTCAGGGTGTTCTTTCCACTCAAGATCCTTTAGACTTAGTATTTCCCTCTGATGAGGTGATTATCAAGGAAATGAATGGTCCCGATAGACCTTGGGATGATCTACATCATAAATATTACTTCCTTCCCGAGCTAAGGAGAACATAGGTGGGAGAATTCGTTTCGACCATGAATGGAGATAATTCTTGTCCTATCAATCCTCTGGCTCTACACGGAGTTTATTTCGAGGGTAACATGGAAATCATCACTACAATGATTCCCATAAATATCTCCAAAAAACCTAATGTTGTGGAGATTTTTTTCGTCAGAGTGGACTACTCCCCCAAAGAGATTCGAACTTATACTGAGTTATTCAAGGAGTTATGCGACATTTTTTCCTAGTCTTACGAGGAAATTCCAGACATTGACCCATGAATTGGCGAGCATGAAATTACGACTTATCCTAATGCCAAGCCAGTCCGACAGAAGCTTCATCTAGTAAATCATCAAAAAGTGGAAGCAATTAAAGCAGAAGTGGAAAAAGTGCTCAAAGCCGGTTTTATCTACCCCGTACAGCTGACGGAATGGGTGCCAAACCCGGTTCCGGTTAACAAGAAATAGGGTAATATTCATATGTGCATGGAATTATGTGATTTGAATAAGGCATGTCTGAAAGACAACTTTCCCACCCCGTTCATTGATCAGATTTTCGATGAGTGCACAGGCTGCGAGGTATCTTCATTCATGGATGGTTTCTCAGGATACAATCAGATTCAGATCAAACCCGAAGACCAACATAAGACAACTTTTATTTTTCCTTGGGGAACATTCACATATCGTAATATTCCTTTTGGCCTAAAGAATGTTGGAGCCACCTTTCAATGGTCCATGTCGTTTTCTTTTCATGACCTTAGACACATAGTCGAGGCATATCTTGATGATCTAGCATCATGCTCTCGCAAGAGATCTAATCATCCCGCTGATCTTCGACTAATATTTGAGCAATGTCACTACTTGTTGATGATTATAGTTATGTGAGACATCCTCCAGGACATAGACTGAGTGAGTCGACCTGAGATAAATCCCATGAGTTGGGTGTGTGGTTCCTCTCTAAGATGGAGAAGGAACGTTGTGTGTGCCTCTGTGTGGGGTGAGGAATCCCATGAGTTGGTTGTTCCCATGAGCTGGGTGTGTGGTTCCTCTCTAAGATGAAGATGGAATGTTGTGTGCCCCCGAGAAGGGAAGGAGCCCATGTGTTGGGTTTTTTTTTTCTCCTCTGTGCATAGAGTTGATATGATACTCCAGATGTTTCTCCTGTGTAATGAAGTGAGAAAGAAGATCTGCTGAGTTGGACGTGCCTGTGGCTGAGCACAGGTGCATGTGTGGAAAACCCCATGAGTTGGGTGCATTGTTCTGAGATAAAGATGAAACGATGTATTAGCCTCCTCTGAGAAGATATTTGAGATGATGTGTTACTCCAGATGATTCTCCTGTGTAACATAGTGAGAAAGAATATTTGTTGAGTGGGATGTGCCTATGGTTGAGCACAGGTGAACGTGATCCTAGTGGCTAAGCACCAATGAGTGTGGTTCTCATGTGAGACGCAGTGAGATAGAGATGTGGACATCCTTTTGGCTGAGCATAGATGGATGTGCCCCTAGTGGTTGAGCACTAGTGGGTGTATGAGATCCCTTTCTATATTGTCCAAGAGTCAGAATTACCAGTAACCCTATTTTTGATGTAAAGGTACAAGTCGAGCCCACCATAACGTAAAAGATAATTAATATGGAAATTAATAATTATATTTTGAGTTATTGAGGTCGGACCTATTGTGCCAATAGACACCACTATTGATAGTTTCATTATAATATAAGTAAAGGTAAATTCACCATTGAGGAATCATATCACAAGTATGAGTTTGGAAATTTGAGCAAGTACTTACTTCTTGGGAAAAGTGTGAACCTCTCTTGGGTGCTAGTCTTTTAGGGTTTGTGAGCACCCTTTTGTGTGCTAGTATTTTATGGTGTTGGAGGTATTTATCTTGAATAATATAGCAAAGTATTGGTTGGTTTTTCTTCCCTTGTTGAGAAGGGTTTCCTAGGATACTTCTTATGTACTTCTGCATGGTGTTTCTTATTGTGATCTTGGTTTCTACAAAAAATCATCTATGGTTTAAGTAAAATGATAAAATGGAATGAACTTGATGCTTAAGCCTATATTATTGAAAAATCAACATGGTTTTAGAGCATAGATCTTGAAGAACCCCTTGCACAAGTTTCTACCAGTCATTCCTCCTCTTTTGTAGAACCGTACAACCCTCCTAGGGTTTCCAAAAAATTCCTACAACCCTATTCTTTTGGGTGTTTTAGAACTTCACACTTGGACATTGGGGATGAAATTTGGAAAGGAGGGCACAGATTCCTTCAGCGCACCTCCAAAAACTCTCAAAGTGAAATTCTAATAATTTTGGATTTTTGGCCCTAGGGTTTCTAAGGCTCCGCAAATTTTTGGTTTTAGGGTTTTTGCATCTCTTTGAAGAATCCTTAAATATTACTTGTGTTATTATGACTTTCAAGGATTGTTGGCAGTCATAATCCCAACAAAACCTAAGGTTGCTAGCCTAGCCTAGCCGTTAGGTTTTCTAGCCCAGTTAACAAGGATTTGTGAAGAATCTAAAAATATGATGAACAAAACTATGATGGAAGATAAGCTTGATGGATCAAGAAACTTCAAGTTCTTGGAAGACAAGATTTCAAAGGAAGACTTATTATGGGTGATACAAAAAAAAAGTTTACTAGAGACAACTATCGATGAATGGAAGGAAGTTAATGTCAAGATAAGGAAGCCAATCATCTACTCAAGCTCTTACATTGAAGGTCCATATTCAAAATAACAAGATGACAAAAGGTGACACCATGAATACCTTCTTCATGAATATCTCAAAGGACAGAGATCAACTAGGTACCATTAGAGAAATCATATCAGGACCCTCAAGTATGCACATGTATATATTATTTGTATCATTGTCATGAGGGAAATTGTAGGAGGAAGGAACCTTTGTTGAATTCATGGATCCAGAGGGATTTTAGTGCATTCATAGGAACAACACACTGGAAGTGAAGACTCTAGGAAGGTTAACAAAAAAGGAGGATGGTTATACTTCAGACTTCATAGGGAGTCAAAAAAATTTGAGGAGGAAGAATAGAACCATCATTGAGGAAACCAATGGAATAATACATGATCAGAATATTTCTATGATTCTATGGGGAAAAGAATGAATGGCATAGTATATGTTCAGAACAAGAGTCTTCACTAGATTTTGAAGAAACATAACTTCTGAAGAAATCCTTCACCAGAGTGAAGCCCGAGATTGAACACTTTGGGATATTTGGGTGCCCAATGTATTTTCATGTACCCAAAGAGAAGAGGTCCAAGCTAGACCCTTCAGAGAGAAAGGATACATTTATGAGATAACAAGTGAATCTTCAAAGATATATCAGATCTACATCCTTGGTTAGAGAAAGATTGAGACAAGCACAGATGTTGCCTTTGAAGAAGATATATCTTGTCAAATATTTATATAATCTCAAATGGAGAATGAAAGTGAGAAAATACCTTCTCCCCATTCAACAATTTAGAGGGAGACATACATTATTCTAGCCTATCCAGTTGCTCTAGTTGATATGCCCAGAGATATTGTAGTAGGGCATAAAAGGCCTTCTTAGGGTCGACAAAATCTGTATGAGGTAGAGGAACATACAATGCCCTCAAGGCACATCATGATAAAGTAAAAGATATTTTTGAGATACCTTTCATTCATGACGCACTTCATTGATTATGAGCCTTCTTGTCATGGAGAAGCGATAGGTGAATAGGTATGGAAAGATGCCATGAAAAAAGAGTACCAATATATCTTAAAAAAAATGATGTATGAGATATTGTTCAGAGACCAGAAGGGAAGTCTATGGTGACTTCCAAGTGGATATATAATATCAAGCATGCAGCCAATGGAAGTATCAAGAAATAAAAAGCGAGATATGTAGCCAGAGGATTCTCACAAACATAGGGAGTTGTATATGATGAGACACTTGATCCAGTAAGTCTGATACACTTCCATCCGTACTACCATCCATGAGTTTGAAACTACATCAGATAGATGGATTCTTGATGAGTTTGGTTTTCAATAAGAGTGTTGCTGATCCAAACCTATATTATTACATTGTTGGTGACGAGAGCCTGATTTTGGTGACTTATTAAGAAAGCCTTGTTGTTGGATACAAGTAAGCTTTAACTTCTGATTTCGAGATGAAGGATCTGGGTATGATGCACTACTTCTTGGGACAAGAAGTATGATAGAGGACCGATGAGATTTTATGAGTCAACGGAAATATACAGTGGGGGATATTAAATAAGTTCAACATGACTAAATACAAATCCATGCCTACACCGATGGTGATGAATTTGAAGAAAATGAATGATGATGATTCAAATGATATTGATCCACAATTGATTGGATCACTAATGTATCTGGTTAACACCAAACCTGATTCATTCTATGTAGTGAATGTACTTAGTCAATTCATGAGTCAACCGAGATAGACTCATTAAATCGAAGTAAAACATGTATTGAGATATATACGAGGCACAATTGGTTATAGCCTGAGAAATACCTCCAGTGTGGACTTGAGTTTGCAGGGATATGCCGATATTGATTGGGCAGAGAGTATAGTGGATCAAAAGAGAACATCTGGTTGTTGTTTTTCCTTGGGTTTTTCCATGGTTTCCTGGTGCAACAAGAAACAAAGATCTGTGGCCTTGAGTACCACAGAAGCAAGCATATAACATTGAGTGTTGTAGTCTATGAAGCAGTGTGGCTTCACAAACTTCTGACAAGATTTATTCGATCATGAGATGGATCCTATTATTATTTGTGATAACCAAAGATGTGTGAAACTCTCTAAGAACCTTGTGTTTCATGATAGATCGAAACACATTGAGATAAAATATCATTATATTAGAGACATGTTGCAAAGGAAATAAGTACACATGCAATACCCCTACACATGAGCAGATTGCAGATATCTTCACCAAATCGCTTGACAATACAAAGTTCGAGTACTTCCTTGAGAAGATGGATTGGTGAAGATTACCTCCCTAGCTGAGAGGGATTGTTGATGATTACATCCAAGATGAAGTTTGAGTACTTCCATGGGAGACTTGGCTGGGTGGAGAATTATTCCCTAGATGAGAGGGAGTGTTGATGATTGCAGCTACATGAGACATCCTCCAGGACACAGAATGAGTGAATCGACCTGAGAGAAAGACCATGAGTTGGGTGTGCCCATGCGTTGGGTGTGTATTTCCTCTCTAAGATGAAGAAGGAATGTTGTGTGCCCCTATGAGGGGTGAGGAATCCCATGAGTTGGGTGTGCCCATGAGCTGGGTGTGTGGTTCCTCTCTGAGACAGAGATGGAATGTTGTGTGCCCCTGAGAAGGGAAGGAACCCATGGGTTGGGTTTTTTTTTCTCCTCTGTTCGAAGAGTTGAGATGATACTCCAGATGATTCTCTTGTGTAATGAAGTGAGAAAGAAGATATGTTGAGTTAGATGTGCCTGTGGCTGAGCACAGGTGAACGTGTGGAAAATCCCATGAGTTGGGTGCATCGTTCTGAGACAAAGATGAAACGATGTATTAGTCTCCTCTGAGCAGAGATTTGAGATGATGTGATACTATAGATGATTATCCTGTGTAACACAATGAGAAAGAAGATATGTTGTGTTGGATGTGCATGTGGCTAAGCACAAGTGAACGTGATCCTAGTCGATGAGCACTAGTAAGTGTGGTTCTCTTGTGAGACACAGTGAGATAGAGATGTGGACATCCATGTGATTAAGCACAGATGGATTTGCCCCTAGTGGCTAAGCACTAGTGGGTGTATGAGATCCCTTTCTATATTGTCCAAGAGTCAAACTTACTTGTAACCCTATTTGTGATGTAAAGGGTACAGGTCAGCCCCACCATAATGTAAAATATAATTAATGTAAAAGATAATTAATATGGAAATTATTAATTATATTTTGAGTTATTGAGGTCGGACCTGTTGTGCCAATAGACACCATTGTTGATAGGTTCAATCTAATATAAATAAAGGTAAATTCCCCATTGAGGAATCATATCACAAGTGTGAGTTTGGAAATTTTAGCAAGTACTTACTTCTTAGGAAAAGTGCGCACCTCTCTTGGGTGCTAGTCTTCTAGGGTTTTTGAGCACCCTTTTGTGTGCTAGTCTTTTATGGTGGTGGAGGTCTTTTTCTTGAAGAATATAGCAAAGGATTGGCTGGGTTTTCTTCCCTTGTTGAGAAGGGTTTCCTAGTATATTTCTTGTGTAATTGTGCATGGTGTTTCTTCTTGTGATCTTGGTTTCTACAACAAATTGTCTATAGTTTAAGTAAAATGATAAAATGGAATGAACTTCATGCTTAAGCCTAGCTTATTGAAAAATGAACACTGTTATTAAATTTGTTTGAATCTTAACAAGTTCAGTTTCTACATGACGTCATATAATCTCTTAGGTTTTATTGTTTTGAAAACAGGGATCATGGTCGATCATCTCAAGTGTGAGGTGATAGTTCAATTGCCTCTCCCATGCACGATACCCAAGATTCAGAGCTTACAAGGGAAAGCCAATTTTCTTCGGTGTTTTGTCACGAATTATGCTGAAATCATAAAAGGGTTTATGCGTATTTTGAAAAAGGGAGTATTATTCTGTTGGGATGAAACTTCTCAGTGCTCCTTTGAAGCATTGAAATGCACCTTGACGTCTTCCCCTCTTCTCTAACTTCTCGATTATAACAAAGATTTCTTGTTGTATTTGTCCATTGCTGAAATGACCATCGACATGGTCTTGGTTCAAGAAGATGATGTTCTTGAATACCATGTTATATATTACATTAGTCAAGGCCTGGTTGGGCTAGAAATCAATTATTCTCACATTGAGAAGCTTGATTTGGAAACAAATCATGCTATATAGTGGTTCCGTCACTACATTTTTCTTCGCAAGAACACTATCATTGTCGTCATGAATCCATTTCAATATGTGTTAACATGATGGTTCATTTGCAGAAATATCTATAGATGGATTGTAATCCTCCAAGAATTTAACTTGGATTTTGTTTCGGTGAAATCCAAAAAGTCATTGGTCATTTCCGAACTTATTTCAGAACTTTCGGTTGAGTCTAGTGATATCACACCCAAAGAATCGCCTATCAAAGGATATATTTTTCTAATTTCATCTTCGAACCCCTAGTATGGATATGTACTAGTCTATCTCTAGACTTTGAAGTGCCCTGCTTCTTCTTTCCGTGATGAGCATCAACAAATTTGACATCAGGCTCAAAACTATCTCATACTCAATGAGACTTTGTATCGTCGAGGTGTAGACTTCATCCTTCGTCGATGCCTTATACATGAAGAAGAAGGGCTCATTTTGAACGAATGTCACACTGGAGCATGTCACAGTAATTTGTATGGGTTGGAAACAACCCAAAATATTCTACGTGCAGTTTACTTTTGGCCCTCATTAATCATGGATTGCGTTGAGATGGTCAAGAAGTGGCACCCATGCCAGATATTTTGTCAAAATATGCAGGCACATCCTGCTCCTATGTTTCCTTTCATTGTTGTTGGTCCTTTCACCAAGTGGGGGATTCACTTTACTACATGTCACCCGGCCTCAGATAGGGGGAATCGCTACATCATTGTAGCAGTAGGCTACTTCACAAAGTGGATCAAAGCTATGCCAACATTTAACAATGGTGGAGAAACAATGACCCTTTTCATTCTTAATCAGATAGTAGCAAGGTTCAGAATCTCGAAGGAGATTATCACTAACCATGGCAGTCACTTCCAAAACAAAATGATGACTAAGTTAAAATCAAAGCTTGGGTTTAAACAAGAGAACTCATCACCTTATTACCCACAAGAAAATGGTAAGGTTGAAGCTATGAATAAGTCTCTCAAGATTATTCTTCAGCGGATGATCAATTATGCCAATTCAAATTGGCATTTGATGTTGTATTCAACGTTGTGGGCCTACCAACCGTCTGTGAAGACTGACACCAGTTTTTCACCTTTTCAACTCGTATACGGGCTGGAAGCAATATTACCTATTGAGTGTCATATTCCTTCTTTAAAGTTGGTAGTGGAATTATTTCCAGACACGTCACCACTTGAGGAATGCCTACTATATCTCGAGAAACATCGTGATGCAGCCTCCACCAATGAGGCTCATAAGAAATGAGTCAAGTGTCAGTATGATTGGTCCATTCATCCTTATATTTTCTCTGAAGGCGATCTTGTCCTGGTCTATGATCAAGAAAAAGATCCCCTAGGGGTAGGCAAGTTCAAACCCATGTGGTTCAGACCATTCATTATGAAAGAGGTATTGAAGAAGGGCATTTACCATCTGGTTGATTTTTAAGGAAATGTCTTGGCAAAGCCTAGAAATGGGCCCTACCTCAAGAAGTATTACTCTTAGGTTGGTTACCTGGGAAAATTCTTGTACATATGTAAAGATTCTTATATATTTTTATCTTTTTTTTGTGGATGTGTAATTATTTATGTCTTCTTTTTTCACTGTGGAAAATTTCAAGTGAATTAGAGGTGTTTTTTGGGTTCTCGGATGGCATTAGCTAACACACTCGGAGGCTTTCTTCCGCATCCTAGGTGATTTTCACACCTGGAGGCCATTTGCTATCTTCCAAAAGTATTTTTATAGGTGATTCTACAAACAATGTCGTCGAATACAGTGCAATGATATAATTTCTTCATGATGCTTTGTCACACGACATTTCTCACCTCTGGGTCTACTTAGATGCACAGTTGGTTGTGCCCTAGTTAAATGGGGTTTACCGTGTTTATGATCCCACTCTGCACTGATGTTTCCTTAGGGTACATCTCTTAGAACGTTATTTTGATTACATTACATATATCCATGTTCATAGGAGATTTAATCATATGACAAATACTCTAGCTAATCAAATATTAGATTGGCATGTTGCACACACATACACATGTACACAGATTTGTAAAATATGTAATCCATAAGAAAGAAAAGATG
>JZKD02S1615405.1:91665-103193 GCA_000966675.3 Picea glauca | reverse complement strand
GTCCTTGAGGTTAAAAATTAAAATTGATGAAGAAGGAAAATATAAATTGAACCTTCTTGTTGAAATGACAGAGATATGAGTGAGGAAGCCTTACATTTTGTCTTTTTGGATATGAGGTCATCCCAAGTTTTTGTTTATGTCATAGAATATGTGGGAAGCATGCATTTGATGTTGGAGAAATTTTTTCACAAGGGTGATAACATAAAACATTTCCTGGGCACAATTGTTGTTTCAACTGGTAAACTGTCATACACAACACTTGTGTGGAGAGTTCTCGCTACACAAATGGTGTAGATTCACATGATTAAAAAGGATAGCATGAAGTGAATGGAAAATGCATTTTGAGGAAAACACAGGTCCCTAGTCACTTTCTTCCACCTGGATCTACATGAATTACAACAAAATGGAGTTTTCTACACAACTATTGTAGGTTGCAGTTACACAGCATGCACGCTACGCAAATGACAATTTTGCAATCAACTTCAAGATCATTTCCTGAGCAACTGAAGAGGAGTTTGGAAAAAATCAGAGAGGTTTTTGTCAAGAGTGATCTCAATAACAAAAACCTCTCTCATGTTTTACACATGTGTCATAGTTTGAGATACTCAAATGAATCTTTACGGTCTATTTTTCCATATTTTAGCATTTAATGTTTTCTTGTTTTAGTCATCATCTTTGGGCGCATATTCCAAGGAGATGGAGAAGAATTTTTGAAAACAAAAAGAGGTTTTTGTCAAGAACGGATCCAATAACAAAAAACTCTTTTAGTTTTTACAGAGGTGTTATTATTTGGAATATATGAAATGATCTTTGAGGCCTATTTTCCAAAATTTATCCAAGTCAGATTTGCTAATAGAGTTCTAGAATCTTTGAAATTTGACTTGATGGTCCTCCAAATCAATAAGGTGGATCCAAAATTCATATGGATATTGAGTATTGGATACTCTCCTATTAGATCCCAATATTTTCTCTTTGGTTGGCACATTTTTAGTTGGTCAAAAATCAAACCCTAGATAGTAGGATATGAGCATATTTTTGGAAAATATTCTTTCCTAAGCTATTGTAACAACTCTCTATTTTTGGAAGAGATGGATTTTGACCTCCTTATGCTAGAGCATGATATTTATCTATATATTTGAGAACTTTTAAGGTGCAAATGGGGGGGCGAGTTGGCATAATTATAGTCATTTTTCTTGATATTGTAAAAACTTCTCTGAATTTGAATGAAATACGAATGCAAAAGTCCAGAACTTTCCAAGAAAAAGATTCTATTGGCGGTGTCCCGAATCTTGTGTTCTAGTGTTTGTATTTACTTCTTGTGCCCTTACTTTTATATTCATTTTCTTCTGTTTAAATTGGATAATTAAAGGGTCTATAATTCATCTAATGGTTCTTTAGACTCAAGTGATTTAAACTTTGTTTCTCTTCTTAACTAGGTCAAAATTCATCTTTCATGGTGCTCTGATTCTATTATATGTTTCTTTTCCTCTTCCACCCTACACAACCAAAATCAAAATTGAAAGTTCATCACCTGATTTAGCCTTTATTCCTATTGAAAGTTCTACCTACCAATCATTATTTTCATTCATTTTCAGGGGTTGACTCCATGCCCAATGGTCCTTTTTCCTCTTGCCTAACCAAACCCCATTTTCAAACCAATGGTCCTTTTCCTCATCAATGATTTATCCATTGTACTAATTATATAGCCTGTCATTCTTGACTGAGCTATAAAGAGAGAGCCCTCTCTGGGTTGGAAGGTCTAGCTTCCATCCTGTAAGTTGGTTTTTGGTTACCTCTGAGACTTGCCTCCACAACTAGGGAAATTTATGGAGTGATAACACATTCCATGCCTTGCCTTTCCATGTCTTGGCTTTCCTTTCCATGACATGCCTTTCCTTTCCATTCCTTTCCATTACATGACCTATCATGCCTTGCCTTACCTTTCCATGCCATGCCATGCCATTCCTTTCATTGTCTTTCCATGACATACCATGCCATGCATTTCCTTTCCTTTCAATTCCATGTCATGCCTTGGATTTCCATGCCATGCTTTACCTTTCCTTGCCATGTTAAGTCTTTCCTTGCCAAGCCATGTCTTGTCATGCCATGCCATGCCTTGTCATGCCATGCCATGCCTTTCATTCCCTTTCCTTTCCATTCCATGTATTTCCTTTACTTTCCATGCCATGCCATGCCTTGCCAAGCCATGCCTTGACTTGTCATGCCATGCCATGTCATTCCTTGAATTTCCTTGCCTTTCCTTGCCTTGTCTTTCCTTCTCATGCCATGCCATTCCATGCCTTTCCTTTCCATGCCATGTCATGCCTTTCCATGCCATACTTTCCCATGCCTTTCCTTTCCTTTCCATGGCATTCCTTTCCATGCCTTGCCTTTACTTTCCATGCCATGTCATTACATGCATTGTCTTTCCTTGCATCCATTCCATGTCATGCTTTTCCATGCCATTCCATGCCATTCCTTTCATTTCATGCCTTATATTTCTATGCCATGCCATCCCATGCCTTTCCATGCCATGCCATGCCATGCCTTTCATTTCCTTCACATGCCATGCCATGCCTTTCCTTTCCATGCCATGATATGCCATGCCTTGAATTTACTTCACTTTCCATGCCATGCCTTGCATTGACTTCACTTGTCATGCCATGCCTTTCCTTCCCATGCCTTGTCATGCCATGCCATGACATGCCTTTCATTTACTTCACATGCCATGCCATGCCTTGCCTTTCCATGCCATGACATGCCATGCCTTGAATTTACTTCACTTTCCATGTCATGCCTTGCATTGACTTCACTTGTCATGCCATGCCTTTCCATGCCATGCATTGCCTTGCCTTGCCATGACATCCCATGCCATTCCAATCTATGTCTTTCCTTACCATGCCATGTGATGCCATGCCTTGTATTTCCTTGCCTTTCCATGCCATGCCTTTCCTTACCATGCCATGTCATGCCATGCCTTGCATTTCTTTTTCTTGCCATGCCATGCCATATCTTACCTTGCCATGCCTTGCCTTACCATGCCATGTGTTTCCTTTTCATGCCTTTCCATGCCATGTCATGCCTTTCCATGCCATGCCATGCCTTTCTATGCCTTGGATTGCCTTTCCATTCCATGCCATGCCATGCCTTGCCATACCTTTCCTTGTCATGCCATGCCATGCCTAACTTAACAAGGTGTTAAATTGTCAAACATATGTAATAAGTAATGAGAAAAACCTTGGCGACGTAGATACTCCAACAAACATTTTTCTAGGAACGAAATGATAGAAAAGGGGCCCCATTAGCTAAAAATTAGTGCTTCGGATACAACACAACCGATGGTTCAACCATTCGAGTCTCAGTTTTAGTTTTATCATGAGTTGCAACTCACCTCCTCAAGCCATTCAGGGACATGTCAACAATTTGGTCCAGGGGCATAAAATCCAAACTAATCAGCATAACGAAGTTCTATAAGCTCTTGCACATATATTTTTCCAAGGCCCATGAAACCAAGATACCAACAATTTCCCAACACAATGTTCTTGAAAATCAACCTCTTATTCATAAATTGCATTATGCCTCATTTAGAAAAACCCTAGTGTCGGAGATCCTCCAACAAATGGTTTTCTAGGAAACAAAATTCAAACTGAGTAGCATAATAGAGTTATGTAAGCTCCCTCACATCTATTTTACCAAGGCCCACCTAACCACGATACCCAAAATTTCCCAGCACATTGCGCTTGAAAATTGACCTCTTGTTTAAAAATTGCAATATGCCTCATTAAGCAAAACCTTAGTGCTAGAGATACTCCAACAAATGGTTTTTTGAGCAACAAAATGACCGCAAAGGGGCCCCACTAGATAAAACCCTGTGCCTTATATCCAATGCAATCAACGGTTTGTCCATCTGATTCTCAATTTGAGTTTTATCACGAGTTTCAACTCAGCTCCTCAAGTCATTTAGGGACATGTTGGCAATAGAAATAGACCCAAACCATGACCATGACATAGACCATGACCCATACCTATACCATGACATAACACATGACCTAGACCATTACTTAGACCATGGAAAGACAAGGAATGAGAAGGAAAGGAAATACAAGACAATGTATTGGTATAAGTCTAGGTCTAGGTATGAAAATGTAAGGGAAAAAAAGGAAAGAAAGGGAAAGACATGACAAGGCTAAGTCATGGCAAGTCAAGGAATGGCATGGCAAGGAATCTCATGGCATGGCTTCGCAAGGAAAGGCATGGCATGGAAATGCAAGGCAATGAATGACATGTAAATGCAAGGCATGGCATTGCATGGCATGGAAAGGAAAGGAAATTCATGGTATTACATGGCATGGCAAGGCATGGAAAGGAAAGGAAAGGCATGGCAAGGCATGGCATGGAAAGGCAAGGAAAGGCATGGCATGGAATGTAAAGTCATTCCATGGCATGGCATGACATGGCAAGGAAAGACAAGGTAAGGCAAGGCATGACATGGAAAGGCAAGGCAATGCAAGGCATGACATTGCATGACATGGAAAGTCATGTCATGGCTTGGAAAGACAAGGCAAGGAAAGGCATGGAATGGAAAGGAAAGGCAGTGAAAGGCATGGAATGGAAAGGAAAGGCATGACAAGGCATGGCTTGGCAAGGAAAGGCATGGCATGGAAAGGAAAGACAAGGCATGGCATGTCAAGGTAAGGCATGGCATGGAAAGGAATGGCATAGCATGACAAGGCAAGACAATACACGGCATGGCATGGCATGGAAAGAAAGGAATGGAAAGACATGGAATGGAAAGGTAAGGCGAGGCTTGGCGAGGCACAACATGACATGGAAAGGCAAGGCATGGCATGGAATGGAAAGACAAGGCATGGAGTGTAAATGCAAGGTAAGGCATGACATGGAAAGGAAATTGATGGCATAGAAAGGCATGGCATGGAATGGAATGACAAGGGAAGGAAATGCATGGTATGGCATGGCATGGAAAGGAAATGCATGGAATGGCATGGCAAGTCAAGGCATGGCATGGAAAGGCAAGGAATGACATGGAAAGGTGTTGGTTAAGTTGTACATATTCTCTCTACTACCTGTGTCATATACTCGGGATTCATATCTTCAAAGGTACCAACAAAGCCTAAAACTATCGACCCTTCTAGTAAACCATAAGGCAACACAGTACGCAGAGCGCAGTACTGCATAGTCTCACCCGAGATAGATTTATATGGGTGGTTGTAAGACTCAAGTGTTTATAGCCTACGATTGAGCATGAGATAGGGGGTTTGTATTCTGAACCATTAATTACGATTTGTATTACGAATTACTGTTATCCTCTTTTATATTCTAACCTCCATGGTATATTTTTGTTATATTCCCACAACAATTAACCAAACAATATAATAACTCATTCATTCATTGCATACAACATTTGACTACTAAACATAAGACAAATATATGCATGCATTCATCACATTACACAGGCATTACCATGGTTCACCCCCTCCTGGGCTACGTCCACAAATATTTGGCTCTTGGCTCTCATATTATGGAAGTTCTACAATTCTCATGCCTCCCTCTTAAAACTCTCCTCGGATGGGTAAGATCTATGTGAGGCGAACTAGATCACACCAGGCTCCTCATCCTGGGATATAATCCTCAATATATACCTTTTCTCTTCCACTTAGCTCACTTGATTCACATAAAATAGTACATCTAATCAAAACATTACATAGAAACGATCTCAACTCTACAACAGTAGTAAAGCTCAACCTTAGAAAATCTCTCTGAGCTCCTAATTTTGAACTCTTTCCCTAATACCGAACCCCTCTATGATACCTTAGTATCTATATTTATATTTATCAGGCTCTTCATCCGTTTACAAAAAAACCCTAAAAAACCCTAACCCTGTTGTCGTTAGGTCTTCCTTCTTTACATGTGTTCATTGCTTCCTTCCAACTGTCGCCTCCTTCTTGCATGCGCACGTGTTGTGCTTCTTGACAGTTGTCTCTTTATTTCTGCACACTTTCTTTCCCATGATTTCTATTCCAACTGTCATTCTTTTTTGTGCACACTTTCTTTCCCACTTTGGCCTGCTGCCAACAGGCCCCCAATACTGACATGTGACTTTTCCTGAGTCACCTAATCTTTCTGAGTTGCCTCGATCTCTGCGGTGATCATCTGGAAATTTTCCCTCAAGCTCTACTGCTTTTGTCAATGCCTGCATGGTACTATCCTTAATGGTATCCATTACCTAAACTGCCACTTTTTCGCTCAGTAGTCTATGCATTCTGCCTGTGCCTGTGCCATCTGTGTTCTATCTACTTCTGCCTATGCGAGTACTTCCACTACCCATTCCTGTAGTGGTTATATTTGAGCCTAACGTTCTTGTTTTTGTGTCTGTGCAGTGATAAGTTCTTCTGGAATATTCTTCAACTCGTGCATCCCCTTGATGCATTCTGGGATTAGTATAGTCTTTTGCCTCTATTTGAGCTCTTGGATTGCTGCATTGATCCTTCCCTCTTCCTTGTCCCAGCGTTGAACCTGTGGATCCTCCTACAGTCTTTTCCAAAGTTGTGTTTCTTTGTCGAGAAAGTCAGTTGTCATGCTAACCTTCTTCTCCATCTCCTGTACTTGCATTATTGTTTCCTGCCTCCTTTTCTCCTTTACTACTGGTGGATTTGTTGGTGTTAGCTGTTCTCAGAGATCCCCAATCTCCTTCTGGTATCAATAAATTGCTTGCACAATCTGGTTGATAATTTCCGTGGTTGGGAGTTTGTTTCCTTGCGCAGTGTTTGGAAGTTTCCCAAAAATTTCTCCCACTCTGCATTCCAATTCGTTCTTTTGTTTTGTCTCCTTCTGAGTTTCGGATTTGGCCCGCTCATACTCTTTTTCCAGTGCTTCCCTCTGCTTTGTTTCTTTCTGAAGCTCGACTAATTTTTTATGTGCCTGAGACTGCACTTTGTGTTTGATGGTAACTTGCAATTTGTTCAGTTCCCTTGATGGGATCCATGTTAGGACCTGTTATCCCCGATTTCTAGGGATAATTAGGAGATCATGTCTTGAGGCCCACAGGTCCTAGACATGGAGTATCGAGAGCAGTATTGACCTGAGCATGGCCTTGGAGGACCCATCCTTCTTTTTCTTTGTCATATTTTTCCTGTAAGCAGCAACAACATCCATCACCATCGACTTGGACTTGCATCAGAGAAGACTCTTTCTCCATGAGGTAATTGGCCCAGGTATCATGGTATGTGTCATGTTTGATCATTATAACTTTCAGATATATGCATCAGGTTCCTTACATTTCTGACAACTGCTTGGATCTTACACTAACCCACTTGACCATTGTTGGGGGATTAATGGGGTGCCCTAGAAAGATTGTACCCGTAGGTTTTGGTTAGCCACCAAGGGGGATTTGAAGAGCCATCATCCACTCCCACCATATTATCATTTTACATATTATCTCCCATACATCCATCCCATTCCCCTAGTATGGCCATTAGAAGGACCTATTTGAGGGGTTACACTTTGTCCTGTGGGAAGAAGGGGCTAAAGGCCTAGGAGGTAAAAGCAACTGGTAAAAGGTAAAATCCATAGGAAATAAAACCACCCAGGGATCCCTGAGAAGGCAATAAAAGGCCTCTCGATAAAAAACAAAGGGACCCTAAGAAAATAATAATAATAAAAAAAACAAGGCCTAGCCAAGAGGATGGGAGGTCTCATCATGAGCCAGCCCATTATGTTCATAGGTATCTAGTAGTATGACATTTCCATTATCTGGCCACCACGCCATGGCAATGAACCTTGGTTTCATGGCCAAGGGAAAGGGGGTCTCATCACGAGCCAGCATTATCATTTATGGGAAAATACTTGTGGGTAACACTGTCAGCTCTGGTCACCACGCCAAGGCGGTGTCCTCTGGTCAAAGCTTGAAGCAAAAAAGAAAGAAAAGGTAATAAATAAAGAAAGAATAAAGGCAAATAAAGGGATTGGAAAAAACTGCATCCATGACAGGTACAGCTCGCCTCCTACAAAGGCACCAACGGACAATACCTTCCCTTGGTCTTCACTGTGTCTATACATCCTTAGACCATGCCACCTCATATACATGGCTTGAATGATGTCTTTTGGAAACTTTCCTCTTCTTATGGGTGCTGGCCCAATAGGTTACCTTGTCTTTTTCTTCAGCTTTGTATAGTAGATCAGTGTAATATATTTGAGCTATTAGAGGATATGCTAGGGGTCTTATGCATGTATTTGATAAAATTAATGATGAAATATGATTGACATTGCTATGATCCCGAGGACTAATGAGCCCATGGAGGGCGACGTTTTTGATGTGCAGGACCATGCCCGACGAACAGGTATCAGTGGACTAGTACACATGGGGAGAGGATTAGCTCGGACCTCCATGGGGCTGAAGAGCCCATCAGATGGTTGTTGGGATGGTAGAGACAGGACAATGTTATGATGAGCCTTTGCACATGAAGAAAAGAAGGACGTTCCACCCAGGACACTTTAGCTGAGCCCAGCCTGGGGGGGATGACCCACTTCAGATGGAACACTTTCCTCATTTGAACATAACATAACTCACTCTCTTGTGAGATCTCAATACTTGCGCCCTAGTTTGGTATTTTTGGTGTTTTTTAAGTGAGGCGCTACTCTTGGAGGAGGATTTCTCTTGGCATTTATGGCATTTTCTCTCATGGAAGGCTTACAACTAGGGTTTGCATGTGCTTTTCTTCATGATATGTAAGTGTTTTTCTTGCAAAAATTCTTGATTGAATGGTTGTAGGTTAGTATTCTTGCATTGACTTATAAATTGTTGATGTTAAAACCCTAGGTAGCAAGCACACAAGTAGGTCATTGTTATATGTCCCCATGTTGAGAAATAGTTTTCAGCCATTGAAAGAAGAAGATACAGCCTAGCCATTGCTACACTTTTCTTTCTTTTTTATGAGTTAGCGTTGAAGTTATAGGTTGAAAAGAGGAGATGTCCTAGGCCTAGTTGGACTACACCTAAGGTTTCACCTTCTAGGGTTTGAAGGCCTTTCCTTTGCAACACCTTCTCCCTTAAATTTATACTTTGAGCTAGCCGTTTTGCCAAGTGTATTTAGAGAAGGAGGAAGGAGCACGAGGCCTTGCTTAAGCAACACTGGAGTGAGCCTCCTTCCCCTAGGGTTTTGATTCTAGGGCCTTGCCATTGCAGCACCTTAGAACCCTACCTTCCAGTCTCTGAATTTTAATCCTCTCGAGACCTTGTGCCCTTGCTTTTGACTCCATATACCCTAAGGCACTGGTTAAATATCCAACGTTGAGTCCCTAGTGTACAAAAACATCTTTAAAACTTTAATTTCTGAAACCCTAACTAACCCTAACACTGCTAACCTAGGCTGACATCATACTTGATGTAGCAAGCTTTTGACTAACAATAGGAAATTGAGTGATGATGTCAAGCATTCACTAAGCAAATTATTGATTAAATATACTGTAGGCTTGGTCATTTTGGTAGATATTGATGAATTGGTGATCTTTCATAGGCTAATTAGTAGAACGTTGACTTCATCTTATCTATTACGTTGCTTATTGAATGAAATCAGATAGTTAAAGAAGTACTAACCCTTTGAGTTATAGCCTGCAAATATACATATTGTGTTGTTATTATCTTGTTCCGGGCAGGTGTTTTCAACAGGGCCTACACTTCTTTTATTGGTTGATCAGCCGGACTATCTGATACTAGTGGTAACCTACGAGGAGGGAAATATTAACACTTGACCTTATATCCTTTGCCTCTTCAAACCCCAGGTTGTTGGGGACGTCTCCCCTGGGCTAGCTTCCCTAAACATAAAGAACCTCCCCATCGAGGTGACATTGGGTGGGGAAGGTTCCTGTTACACCAGTTTGTCCTCTATCCCATAGCCTATGACTTAAAATACAAACTGCACGATAAAATTTTGGCGCCGTTGTCGGGGAACACTGAGTCAATTCTCCTCAGACGACAAACCTTTTCGGTAAGCCTTTCCTCAAAGCCTTATTTTATAATCTTACCTGGCGACTCCACTAGGGTGCTTTCCCTTTTATTTGATGATTTCAAGCAAATCATCTGGCGACTCCACAAATAGATAATGACAATTCCTAGTGGACGTCAGTATATACCTTCATCTACTACTATGACCTCCACAAATCCTGTCACCCCTGTAAGTTCTCCCAGATGGTCTCATAAAGAACTCTTTGGTTATTTAATCTTACCTAACACCCAAGGGGGGTTACATGATCTACCCAAGAAGGTTGAGTCCTGGATACCTAAGTTTTCAAGGGAAGATGGATCCTATGGAAACTCTCATTGGACCAACTTCTGTGATGCGTTCAAGTTTCACCAATCCGGACAAGAACACCCCGATGTCTTTTTAAGTCTCTTTGTGAGCTCACTCACCGGAAGTTCCAGAATATGGATTAACAAAATCCCGAAAGGAAGCATTAAAACCCCTAAATATATTGAACAATCCTTCGAGAAAGATTGGTGTAAAAAAGAAAGCATGGATTCCCTTTACTCTCAATACACTAATATTTGCAAAGCCTCTAGCGAGGGCATTAGGGATTTCAATGATAGGTTCAACCTTTTACTCAAGAAGATCAGGCCTAGTTTCTCAGAAGAAGTTGTCCTGCAACACTACTTGAATTCGTTGGAAGGAGTTTTGCAGCTTACCCTCAAAGATCGGTCACCCTCGACTCTAGAAGAAGAACAAAACTTTGCTTGCCAGATTGAGCAGAACCTTGAGTTCGAAGACTACATCAATCAAGTCAATCTCTCGCAAAATAATGATCCCAAGGAATCTAGTAATGAGGATGTCCCCGAAGCTGGGCCTAAGCCCCCAGAAATTCTTGAAGTAAGACTCATGCCTCCCAAAAGGAAATGGAGCAAAACTTTCTCAAATACAAACAATGTTCTGAATGCCTCGATACAACATAATCCATCCAAGGATTTGGGCATGGCCACTCAAAAAAAACATAACTTTGAAGATGTCTTGTTTGTCTTGGACACACCGATGTTGGAAGATCAAGATATGAGTGAAGCCGATAAGTCTGAAGAAACTGATCCAAGAATTAGTATATCTTGTATCCTGCAAAGGATTAAAAGGATTCGTGAAATGTTAGAAATTTCTTTTCTAAAAAAGCAGGATTCAGATGACCAATTGCCTTTTAAGGGGATTCCCACACTATTACATACTGGTCATTCTGAGAAGGATGAACAAACACCCTTTTCAATGGATCCATACTTGTTTCAAGATTGTCCCACTTTTCCTTTGACAGGAGAAGACACAGATTGGGGTGATTTTCCCGATGATGCCTCTGATACCTCGAAAGATTCAGACGAAGATGGCTATCCAATACAAATAAAAAGTAATTTTGTTGAGTGGAGCAAAGATGTTTTCAAAGACATAAAAGTTCCAAGCGCCATCATTGTGGATGAAAACCCTTGGTGTTTTCAATGTAGTGAAGCACATTGGGAACATGAATGTCCTTGCAGTAGTGGT
>JZKD02S1615405.1:61396-82363 GCA_000966675.3 Picea glauca | reverse complement strand
AGGTAAAAGCAGCTGGTAAAAGGTAAAAGCCATAGGAAATAAAACCTAGAGATGCCTCGCCCAAGGATCCCCGAGAAGGAAATAAAAGGCCTCTCGATAAAAAACAAAGGGACCCTAAGAAAATAATAAAAAAAAAAAACAAGGCCTAGCCAAGAGGATGGGTGGTCTCATCACGAGCTGGCCCATTATGTTCATAGGTATCTAGCAGTATGACATTGCCATTATCTGATCACCACGCCAGGGAAATGACCCTTGGTTGCATGGCCAAGGGAAAGGGGGTCTCATCACGAGCCAGCCTTATCATTTCTGCAAAAATACTTATGGGTAACACTGTCAGCTCTGGTCACCACGCTAAGGCAGTGTCCTCTGGTCAAACCTTGAAGAAAAAAAGAAAGAAAAGGTAATAAATAAAGAAATAATAAAGACAAATAAAGGGCTTGGAAAAAACTGCATCCATGACAGTTACATCTCACCTCCTACAAAGGCACCCACGGACAATACCTACCCTTGGTCTTCACTGTGTCTGGACATCCTTAGACCACGCCACCTCATATACATGGCTTGAATGATGTATTTTGGAAACTTTCCTCTTCTTATGGGTGCTAGCCCAATAGGTTACCTTGTCTTTTTCTTCAGCTTTGTATAGTACATCAGTGTAATATCTTTGAGCTATTAGAGGATATGCTAGGGGTCTTATGCATGTATTTGATAAAATTAATGATGAAATATGATTGACATTGCTATGATCTCGAGGACTAATGAGCCCATGGAGGGCGAAGTTTTTGATGTGCAGGACCATGCCCGACGGGCAAGTATCAGTGAACCGGTACACATGGGGAGATGATTAGCTAGGACCTCCATGGGGCTAAAGAGCCCATTAGATGGTTATTGGGATGGTAGAGACAGGACAGTGTTATGATCAGCCTTTTCACATGAAGAAAAGAAGGATGTTCCACCCAGGACACTTTTCTGAGCCCAGCCTGGGGGGGATGACCCACTTCAGATGGAATGCTTTCCTCTTGATGGACAAGACATCCCCTAGGAGATCTAGACATCACCTTGATTGTGTGGCACTTGGATGGATTACTGGCACATGTGGTAGCTTGGAGGAGCCCTAGAAGGGTTGACGCCTGAGTTTTGGATGCTGTACATGCCCAAAAGGGGCCAACGTCTCCCTCAGAAGGGCTTGATGTCCCACCTTTTGCTCATTTTGTGTCTTTTACTTAGCAGTTAATGTAAAAACAGTGTAATTTTTGTAGTCAGCCTTGTCAGTTGTTTTAATGACCTATTCTGTAAATTAAAGGTCATGGATTGATATATATTGAGGATGTTTTTCCCTCATTTGAACATAACATAACTCACTCTCTTGTGATATCTCAATACTTGCACCCTAGTTTGGTATTTTTGGTGTTTTTTAAGTGAGGCACTACTCTTGGAGGAGGATTTCTCTTGGCATTTATGGAATTTTCTCTCATGGAAGGTTTACAACTAGGGTTTGCATGTGCTTTTCTTCATGATATGTAAGTGTTTTTCCTGCAAAACTTCTTGATTGAATGGTTGTAGGTTAGTATTCTTGCATTTACTTATAAATTGTTGATTTTAAAACCCTAGGTAGCAAGCACACAAGTAGGTCATTGCTATATGTCCCTATGTTGAGAAATAGTTTTCAGCCATTGAAAGAAGAAGATATAGCCTAGTCGTTGCTACACTTTTCTTTCTTTTTTATGAGCTAGTGTTGAAGTTATAGGTTGAAAAGCGAAGACGTCCTAGGCCTAGTTGGACTACATCTAGGGTTTCACCTTCTAGGGTTTGAAGGCCTTTCCTTTGCAACACCTTCTCCCTTAAATTTATACTTTGAGCTAGCCATTTTTCCAAGTGTATTTAGAGAAGGAGGAAGGAGCATGAGGCCTTGCTTAAGAAACACCAGAGTAAGCCTCCTTCCCCTAGGGTTTTGATTCTAGGGCCCTACCATTGCAACACCTTAGAACCCTACCTTCCAGTCTCTGAATTTTAATCCTCCTAAGACCTTGTGCCCTTGATTTTGACTCCATATACCCTAAGGCACTGGTTAAATCTCCAACGTTGAGTCCCTAGTGTACAAAAACATCTTTAAAATTTTAATTTCTGAAACCCTAACTAACGCTAACACTGCTAACCTAGGCTGACATCATACTTGACGCAACAAGCTTTTGACTAACAATAGGCAATTGAATGATGACGTCAAGCATTCACTGAGCAAATTATTGATTAAATATACTGTAGGCTTGGTCATTTTGGTAGATATTGATGAATTGGTGATCTTTCATAGGCTAATTAGCAGAACATTGACTTCATCTTATCTATTATGTTGCTTATTGAATGAAATCAGATAGTTAAAGAAGTACTAACCCTTTAAGTTATAGCCTACAAATATACATATTGTGTTGTTATTATCTTGTTTCGGGCATGTGTTTTCAACAGGGCCTACACTTCTTTTATTGGTTGATCAGCCAGACTATATGATACTGGTGGTAACCTGCGAGGAGGGAAATCTTAACACTTGACCTTATATCCTTTGCCTCTTCAAACCATAGGTTGTCGGGGACGTCTCCCTTGGGCTAACCTCCCTAAACAGAAAGAACCTCCCCATCGAGGTGACATTGGGTAGGGAAGGTTCCTGTTACGCCAGTTTTTCCTCTATCCCATAGCCTGTGACCTAAAATACAAACTACACAATAACAGGACCAATTGTATGTGGTCCAAATCCTTCAGTGGTGTCTGTCCCACTATTTCATCCATTTGTAGCATGCTCGATTTTATGTGGACCTTTTTGTTTGCATGTGGAATTGGGAGGGTTGGGTCTCTTTCTTCGACCTTCTCTCTTTCATTGGCTTGTGTTTTCGATGACTCTATGCCTCTGCTGCTACTTGCTCTCTGGGCCTCTCTGAGTGTCCTGAGGAGCTGTCCTATTTCTTCCAGCTCTTTTTGCAGATTATCCCTGTGATATGTTGTGTGGTCGAATTCTTCTACTAGACAATCCTAGACCATTATGGCAATCATTTCTCCATCATCCTTCGTGATTGTATAGTCCAGTGATGCATGTTGCACCTTTGATTTCTTGCGCACTCATGCGACCTATACAACCAATCTCTTAGTTACCCCTGGCTCCTATGTGACGGGGTTTGGGGTTGTCTCCTATGATCCCTTAGCTTGTTTTGGATGTTTGTTGGTATCTTTATGCCCCTTCTGGGTTCTTGACTGCTTTGACCCTTCGTATGCCTGAGTCAGTTTATTTTGGCCCGTCCTTGGTTTCTTGGGCACTAGGATTTGTAGAGGCTATGTTTCTGCTTGCACTGTTTCTCCTTATGCAGGTCATTCCGATACTTCCCGGGGATTGTATGGCATCCTCCATTCATCAGGCCATTCGGTGATGACCATGCATATATCACCTTTTGTGATGCAGTAGCACATCGATAGCCATTGTCTATCTGGATCCTCCCTCGGTTGTATCCACATGGCTTGACGTGTAGACCAAAAGTTAGAGATGTCCCCATATCGCACGACAACTTCTAATGTTATTCTCCATGACCGTTTAATAACTTCCTACATGTCCCATAGGTATGCTTCAAAGATGATTCCATTGTTCTTGTTGGCATAGGGGAAGACCCAGGGTTCAATGCTACAACAACGCACCAACAAAACCCTAACTACCAGCCCTTTCAGCAACACCTACGAAGTAGATGAAGTCTCACCAGAGGTAGAGGCAGGGGTGGTTGCAGGACTCCAGTGTCTGAAACCTTAGCTAGGACACATATATGTGATTATAATACTTAATAGAGAACTTAGCACCATCGGTTCATCATTATTTAACCAATATCTACTTCACAGATAAAATAGAGCATTGCAGTTCACCCTGATCTAATGTGTTTAAGTACTTAGCATAAATAAATGGATCAGATATTAGTAGATTCAAGAACTAAGCACATTCACCTATGTCAGATCTAGCACCTAGATTCGTCATAAGCACAAAGCATAAATAGATATATCTATATATCTAAATCAAGCACTTAGCAGATAAACAAAGACATAAACACATCAGAGCATTTCACAGAGAAAAATAAAACAGTATTTACGTGGTTCACCCCCACCCTGGGGCTGCATCCACCAACTCTTCTTATTTATTAACTTCTTCAACAGGGACAGAGCCTCAAAAACCGTAATCCGCATAGGACATAAGATCTTCACGCACCTCGCCAGATCCTCCTTCCCCGAGCTAGGTCTAGCACAAAGCCTTTAACAGTCTGTTACAACCACTTGCACTTAGCTCTACAAGTTTCTCACAATATGCATAGAGCATCTACAAACCATACTTGAAATTAGCACTTAGATTATTGGTTGCACTAATTATGTCACCTAGCTACTTATTTATACTTTACAAAATAGGCCTAAACATGGGTAAACCCATGGGCCGACATCCCATACCCGTTACATAATCCCAAATCCAAAAAAGGACCCAAAAAGGGGCCCAGATCCCACTATCTCTGCTTTGTCTTGCGCTCCATCTTTGACAGGTTTTCAAAGTCCCAAAGTGGGTCAAAATTGATCAAGGATCTCCCAAAACTTGGTCAAGGGCCAATAGGCCCCCAACACTCACCTCTGATTCATCCCGATTCACTCTAATCTGGGTAGTTCTACTTCGAAAGCCTCGAGCTGGGCTCGAGCTGCTTCGACTTGCTTCGGTGTTACACTCTCTTGTTTAGCAAACGCTTGGACGACTGCATCATTTATAGGTCCCTCTAGACATTGTTTAGCTCTAGTGACAACCTGCTCTAGCTCTACTCCTCGACCTTCAACCTCTGTGAACAATTGATAATCCTTTTCTTGTACAGGTTTGAGTTTTTGAGTTACCTCCATAACTCTACTCTGGATAGTGTGGATTTGTTATTGAGCGGCCCGCTTCTCTTGGGATCGCTTCATTATTTCCATAGCTGATAGGGGCTTCTACTGTGCCTGTATTTTTTCATCTTGGTACTTTTCCTCTTGGAGTTGTGACTCCAGTGCCTTCAGTTCTGTATTTTCTATGAGTTTCTCTTAGGTCTAGGAACTGTGATCTGTAAGTTGCTTTCATTCCATAGCAAGGGATTTTATTCGCTCAACTGCGCTTCGAGCAGTTGCTTCTCTTTGATCCCTTACATTCTATGGGGTCTCCGGTAGTGCATGGAGATCTAAGTCTACTATGCATTGTTGTAATTGTTGGATGACGTATGCAAATTGTTCTACTTGCTGTGGGACTCAGTCCTCTATCTTTATTTCTATGACTGCCACAGAGAAAAGTTCTTTGTTGATCGCTTCTTTCACTTCAAGTTTCTCCGTGAGAAACTGTTCTTTTCCTTGCTGTAGTTATGCTTTTTATTCATCAAAATTCTCTTGGTGAGCAAGCTTTTCCTGTTCTATAGTACTGCATTGCTTTATGAGTACTCCTTGTAATTGCGTCAAAGCCTGGGTGGCTTGCTCGATTTCCTCCTGTGCTCATCGAATGCGAGCTTCAACTGTATCGGATAGGTGGTGGATTTGGGTTGGCTCATCTCCCAACTATGGTTCTCCTAGCAGCAGCGGCATGGTGGAGACTGTGCGGATGGACTGTAAGACCTGCTATACCCCTCAGAGTTCGGTCTCAATTTGATCATACATATCCTCTTTCTTTTCTTCTTGTTTCTCTATTATTTCCAGCGAACCATATTGCAGGGCTGCTATGAGGAAGTCGAAGTCATCGAAGGTGAGGACAATCTTCATCTTTGTCATGGTGGCCTTCAATTTATTCTGGGAGGAAGGTTTCAGAGGCAAACCTTTCCTCTTCTTTAGGGGATCAACCTCATCTCCTTGCTTCTGTTCAAATTCTTTGTCCTTCAACTCTTCGCCATCACCTCCTTTCTCTGGTGATATGGAAGCAATCTTCATGGATGCACTGTCTATTTCTTGGACCTCTTTAGTCTTCTTTGTTCTGCTAGGTCTGGGTGTATCCTGCGCATTTTTTGGGCTGTCGATGTCGCATATCTCCGCAGGGTATGCTAGAATAAGGAGGTTCATCGACTAGTCCTTAGTGATCTCCTCCAATTCCTCCTTCGTCAGCTTATAGTAGGATTGAAGTTGTTTCTTGTGTTCGTCGGCGCGTGCTATGACATAAATAAAATGTCGATCTATGTTGAACTTCATCAAAGGCTGTAACCGGTGTAGATTGTTCGAAGTCATGTGAGGCTTGGACTGCATGGATATCTTCAGCTGACTGTAGTAGGTATGAAAAACAACATTTGACTGCCATTGTTTATTCATATCGTTTGAATACCATAGTGTACTGAAATTCGCGACCAACAATTCAAAAGTCTCAATTTACAGGAAGGTCGCACCTTTCGGCATCTCCCGGCCAATAAAATGTATAAGGATCAAGAGCCAGCTGAAACAAAATTCATATCCTTGATCCTACACTTCTCTGTAGTCAATTTCCAACTGGTTCACCAGGTACTTCACCCAGTTCATCTGAAGGCCTTTCGTGCACTTCCCTGCAAGGTTGACTACAAAAATGGTGACTTGGGTAGGTCGGTTCCAGGTGGACATCCAGGTCTCTAGTGTTAAATATCTTCGATATGTTCTTATGTTCTTCAATCAAATGTGTGATCTTTCTAGTCATGAATTATTTTAACTCTTGCTTCTGTTGTTCTAAAACTTCTTCTTATTCTTTCCTTCTGGCCTGATCTCTTTCAATCTAAGGTTTTATGAGCAACACGGTAAATGGAGCATTGTCCTCAATAAATTTAATGATCTCAAAATATTCTTTTGTCGAAGTTCCATTGGCATTCATAGGTATCTGAGTGAGCTTCCTACATAGGTTTATCAGTTTTCCTCTGAATAATCCTATTCCTCTCAGTGAAGGAACCATTGCAGGATTTCCTAAAAGTTCCCGGGTTCTTTCTGTCATAACATTCACCTGTGTTTCCTCATCCAGAATACAATCAGCGTCGAAGTCTCCTAATCTTGCTTCAAGGCATTCTTTTTCTTTGAATATCTCTAATAAATTGATATGTCAGTGGTCATTCAGGGTTTCTTTCATATGTAGCAATACTTTTCTGATTCTTTCTGGGGTTCTACCATAATATCAGTTTCTGGATCTGCCTTAGGATTTTCTTGTCTCATGTTCATTTCTTCAAGATTAGCAATCATTCTAGGGCAATCCAATAATTCATGGTCCATAGCTTTGCAACAAAGACAACTGGGTCTTCTCCTAGAGAATTCCTTAGCAAGATGTCCCAATTTTCTGCAACTGTAACAGGGGGTTAATCCACTCTTTATTTTAAATTATCCCCAGCCTTTCCTGCACTACGCACTAGGATCATGGTAGCTAACCTACAAACATTTCTTTCTAGGATCATGCATCCATTTTTTAGTCCAAACATTTTTTCTATGCATAGGTATAACATATCTTTCACTATTCTTCTTAGATCTACTCAAATCAAATCTTCTTTCATCTATTAATGCCCTAGTTTTCGAGCTAGGAAAGAATCTATCAAGCATACCTAGATCCATACTGTTGAAACAAAAATTTTCACTTATCTTACTTCTACAGAGCACAGACCCTTCAAATCTAAAAATTTCCACTTACCTTCATCAGAGCACAGAGCTTGCAAATCTTACCTCTTTTCTTCAGATTAGACTTCTTTTCTTGGCATAGAGCTTGTTAAACTAAGTAGAGTACTGCACACTAGAGAAACAGATCTATGCATAGATATTTCACAATTTCAAGACGAATCTTTGCACAAAGCTTCTTCTTTCTCAGTTCCCATCAATCACAGTTTCAAGTCCCAACAACGGAACTATTTATTGGCACAGGAGCAGACCCAGGGTTCAATGCTACAACAATGCACCAACAAAACCCTAACTAACGGCCCTTTCGGAAACACCTGCAAAGCAGATGAAGTCTCACCCGAGGTAGAGGAAGGGGTGGTTGCAGGACTCCAATGTATGCAACCTTAGCTAGGACACAGATCTGTGATTATAATACTTAATAGAGCACTTAGCACCGTCAGTTCATCATTTTTTAACCAATATCTATTTCGCAGATAAAACAGAGCATCGCAATTCACCCTGATCTAATGTGTTTAAGTACTTAGCATAAATTAATGGATCAAATCTTAGCAGATTCAAGCACTAAGAACATTCACCTATGTCAGATCTACCACCCAGATTCGTCATAAGCACAAAGCATAAACATATCTAACTATCTATCTATATCAAGCACTTAGAAGATAAAGAAATACATAAACACATCAGAACATTTCATAGAGCAGAATAACACGGTATTTACGTGGTTCACCCCCACCCTGGGGCTACATCCACCAACTCTTATTCTTTATTAGCTTCTTCAATAGTTATAGATCCTCAAAAACCATACTCTGCATAAGACAGGAGATCTGTGTGCACCTCGCTAGATCCTCCTTCCCTGAGCTAGGTCTATCACAAAGCCTTTCATAGTCTTTTACAACCACTTACACTTAGCTCTACAAGTTTTTCACAATATGCACAGAGAATATACAAACCATACTTGCACTTAGCACTTAGCTTATTGGCCGCACTACTTATTTATATTTTACAAAATAGGCCTAAACATGGGTAAAACCATGGGTCGACATCCCATACCTGTTACATAATCCCAAATCCCAAAAAGGACCCAAAAAGGGGTCGAGATCCCACAATATTGGCTTCGTCTTGCGCTCCATCTTTGACAGGTTTTCAAAGTTCCAAAATGGGTTAAACTTGACCAAGGATCTCCTAAAACTTAGTCAAGGGACAATAGTCCCTCTTATGTCTGGCCTATGGCCCAGATCTCAGTACTAGATATCTTGCTCCTGTTGGTTGTGTTCTAGTAGAAAAAACTACATACTCTTGTTCCTACCATGCCATGAAGGCTATGAGGGTGAGCATCCATGAGTAATGGAATTCTGTGCCAATTTCCTGTGCGTCAATGCATTCCACTTGGAACAAGTTTAATAGTGTTGTAACAGATTTTGAATTTTTCTCTACTTAGTGTCTTCATCCTAAATGTCATTGAGAATCACATCCAGCTTATAAATTAACTAGAGATCTCTACTCCATATTATCTATAACTTACATTAGATTTGCTAGAAGACTTGTAGGTATTTTTGGGAAGAAAGTTTGTGTTTTGAGGCAGAAGAGTATTTATAGTATATCAAAGGATGCCTCGGTAACCCGAGAGCTCATGAGAAACCTACTCGAAGAAGTGAAGCTCCAGGTCCTCAAATGCATGAACGAAATCCTTAAAATAATGACATCCAATACATCACTCCACAACAATCTATTGAAAGATATATTAGAGCTCACTATCAAGTTTTACAGATCTAGGAATTGTTATTATAAGCTTCTATACAAACTATATAATGACCGAGATTTTGGATGACAGAAGTGGCAGAATCTGTAAATGTGATATGACAGACTTCATGACATGGTCCTTACGTTTTTTGCAGGACTGTACACACTACATCTCCCCCGCTTGAGAAATCAGGGTCATCTTTCCTCTTGTAAAACATCTGAATGTTAGAGAAATGGTGAAGGCAAGAGATATTGAGATGGTGGGTGGCTAGAAGGCCACAGTCTGTGAGATGCACTATGTTATTGCTCATCTTCGATTTTAGATTTGATTTAGGCTCGGAATGGGACGTATGAAGATGGAGTCAGCAAAGGAAGCTTGAATACTTGCAAAAGAAAGTTTTGAAGATGCTCATAGTTGAGAGTGCTGTAATGGATGATCAAAGGTTAATATAGGGACATCCTCATGATTCTCGGTTGGATAAAAAATGACTCATTGATCCCAAGCTGTTGTATGGAGTCCAAGGATTGGAGAAGGTATTCATGGAAATGCATCCGAGGGTCAAAGCTGTGGAGTTGGCAGTTTGTGATTGGGTTCATATTGATGTTATGGATGGGCGTTTTGTGCCAAATATTACCATTGGACCTCTGGTGGTTGCTGCATTACAACCCGTGATAGATTTTCCACTGGATGTACATATGATGATTGTTGAACTGGAACAACGTGTACCAGATTTTATCAACGCTGGTGCAGACATTGTTAGTGTACACTGTGAGCAAACTTCCACTATCCATTTGCACCGAACAGTAAATCAGATCAAGAGTCTTGGAGCGAAAGATGGAGTAGTTTTGAACCTAGCCACTCCATTAAGTTGTATAGAATATGTGCTTGATGTGGTAGACTTGGTCTTAATCATGTCAGTCAATCCCAGATTTGGCGGACAGAGCTTTATAGAAAGTCAATAAATAAAATCTCAAACCTATGGAGAATGTGTGCACATAAGCATTAAAGATCGTGGATGTCATCGGTTTGGAAGACCACCACTTGCAAACAGCACTTGAAAACTCAGTATCGGCCTTTGTATGCATTTTGTATGATGTTGCACCAAACGAGCATTCGAAATCCAAACTAGGGTTTTGAATATTTATTATTTTTATTGATGTCACTCTTGATCTATTAGCTCGACGCCAGAATAAATACCYCTACTACAGAATTGCAATCCTCAAAGTTACTCATGTCGTAAAATGTGGAAACCACACGCCGCGCACCAATCATGGGATTTCGGGGTTTTAATTCTCATTTTTTATACTACACCTTTTTTTCCAAAACTACGAAATCCGATTCAAGGTTCCATTATTTCGCCGATAAGGAACCCCATCATCCAGAGCGTGTTTATTGAAGATTTTCTGATTCGCAGAGTTTTAATTTCTTGCTCGACGGATCAATAGCCATTGCTGCAAGACGCACTGCCCAGTTGCCTCCGATTTATCTCATGCAGTTGGGAAAATTTAATAGTGGAGGACAGAGATAATGTTGGCCAAATTGCCAAAGTTAAAAATAAAATAAAAGTTCGCGATTTGAACGACAACGCGTGTAACGCCAAAAACTTTGACTGCAAATACAAGTACTTCGACCAAAATAATTGCATGGACGCAAAAACGGAGGTCAATCTTCAGGGGTACTGCAACTATGGCTTGTGATTCTGTAGAATCTTCGGAGAGAGATGCAACAGATATTGAATTGAACTTGTTTATCTTTGGAGTGCTACTACTGGAGATTATCACTGGGCGATTTCCATATTCCAAGGACCAGGGATCCTTGCTTGACTAGGCACAAGAATATCTGGAGGTCCCTGAAGTCATTTCCTACTTGGTTGATCCTTCACTCAGGCATTTTCGTTACAGTGACCTCCAAACAGTTTGTGAGGCGGTGAGGCTCTGCATTAAAGCTGACCATACAAAGAGACCATCCATGAATCAGATCGTTAGTGTGCTTTAAGCTGGTATTAACCCATCATATGAGACTGCGGGTCTAAAAGAGTCTCCCCTGGTGTGGGCAGAGGTCACACTTCTATCGTAATTGTATATAAGAGACCTGAACAGAACGCACTGGGAAACCTATTAGTTTTATTCCAAAGGCCAGATAGCCACCACTACAACTCATCTATATAGAGGAGGATCTAATGCACTTACGGCTATAAACATTTCGCTAGAAATTAGGGTTTGAGTTGTACTTTTAATTTAGTTTAGATTACTGTTATAATTAGTTAAAGACAGTTGAAATTAGTTAACTATTAGTTATGATATGCGGCGGTTTCAACCTCCTTGAGAGAGGGAATTTATATAGAGATGTATTCATTGTAAAGAAGGGGGGAAGAAGTCGAGAGGAAGCTCTAGGGCAGAGAGCTCCTTGTGGAACGCAGAGTTATTTTGAGAGCCCGGAATGGAATTATACAGAGTGACACGTTTTCTTGATATTATGAGATTCATTACGGTCATCTCTTTCACTATGTCCTCCTTTTTTTTCATTTAATCTATCTGTTCTTTTATTGACTGAGTTAAAATCTGTCTGGAATTCATTTTACATGCTCCTTTCACACAGTTAATAAGAGTTTTGTTTTCAATGGTGATTGGTCAGAATTCACTCCAGATAAGTGCTCTGTATCTAGCCATCAGCCTTCAGTTTTTTCTTCCAAAGTCATAGTGAAAATTCATCCCTGATAGATGCTTTCATTGTGATGGACCTTTCTTGTTCCTTTTTCTGCTATTATGTCATGATTATTTATAGTTGAAAGATAGACTTACTTTGCCTCATTTTCTGCAAGTAATGTGATTCTCGTTATAATCTCCTTTCTGTGGTTTTCACTTGACTCCATGCCCAATGGAATTTTTCTTGGATCAACCCCCAACCCGATTAAAAATATTTTCTAATAAGAAATATGTCCTTCTTACTATAATTATTGAATATTCCTAAGTAAAGAGCCCTTGGCTGTTGACAGAACTATCTCTGAGTGTATTAGGTCATAAGTGCACTCAAAAATCAATTTTCAGGGTCTGGCTTGCCGCAACCCAAGTCAAGTTCTGAACAATAAATAACTTTTTCTTTTTAAAATGTGCTAATTCTTGGCTCTATTACAGCCTAGAGTCAACTCTTGCGACAACAAATAGATAATGCACCCAACTCACGAAGGTGCCTTCTACGCACTGAGCTACCACTGCAATGACTCCTGTCAGTACTTCGTCTTTGCAGAATTTTATTAGAAACTTACAGGCTAGGATATTTGCGCTCAATTGTGTTGTTGTATTGTTGATTTTTTTGATTATAATGCCTCTTTTCCCCCTCATCATGCCATATTTCTTCTTCATTTCCTCTGCTAATTCTTTTTCCTTGGATTTATCATCCAAAATCAACATGGGATCCATACCCCAACTGGGTAGTCCTGATATCTACGCAATAAGCTCAATAGTTATGGGGACGGGTCTGTCCAACCATATATCCCCTCCATGCATAACTGCTAACAACTTCTTAACGCATGCTATTGTGTACTGGCCTCTGCCAAAGTGCAGAATTTTGAACAACCCTAAAATGTTGGTTCAGTCTAGCCGACTGCCCATTGATGTGGCTGGCTTATTGTTTCTCCAAGTTGGTTGAACATTGTGTTTTTCATAAAGACCCTTGGCACAAGTTTGAAGTACTTGGTGTCATCTGAGACATCATGGTTGGAATACTTGAGCTTCCCAATGTGACCCGGTACATGTCGCTCTACCTAGACTCCCTCTGGTATGCATGGTAGCACAATTTCTGCTGTCGGTTTCTTGCGAGGTGAGCTCGGTATCAGAATTCATTCTTCCTTCTATGGTGGTTGGTACGAAGTTCCATCAATTCCTAGTTGTTGCCTTGTAAGCCATTCTGGCCAAGCCAAGGTAGGTCCATGGATGATTTTAGGGGCCAAATTTTGCTCATGGGCTAATTTTCCATGGTTTTTCCAAAAATGAGATTCGCTATTCTAAAAATGATTCACCCAAATTCTATAGGATAAAATTATTTTACCTTAAAAATCGCCAAAATTTTATAAAATCTATATAAAATCCTTAGAAATTTGAATGTTTTTACAAAAATATCGCCAAACACTTATATTTGACATATGAAGGATTAGTAAGATTCGCCAAGGTTTCTACATTTTAAAATAAATTTCCATCCTTAAAATCATCCTTGGGTAGGTCCCGTGGTCTCTTCTGTTGGTTGAGCAAGGCTGGGTACCTGTGACTCGTCTAGTTGTCCTTATTATCCTTGATTCTGTATCATGATGTTACCTTCTATGGTCAGTTCAGTGCTTTCTGGTTGCACTTCCTATTGGGGTTTCGCTTCCTCATTCTGAGGTTCCAGCGCCTTTGTTTGCGTGTCCTCTTTCAGTTCCTCTGGTTGTGGCTACTGAATCTCCTCCAGTATCGATGTAGATTTCACTGGTGGTATCTCTGGGGATGGGATCCCATCGATATCAACAATCTCCAGTAGTTGCTGCTCATTTTCTTCTAGCGGTCCTCGTGACCTAGTCTGAACCTTGGTCGGCTTGGCAATCTAACCTAGTTCAGCAGACTTCGATGGTGCCATAGTAATGAGTGTCAAATGTCTACTATCTTTAGAGGACTGTGGTCTTTCTCTATTTGCTAGAGATTTTGTTTCTCTCTCTCTGTTCTCCTTTCGTGAATAGACAAGTTTCTTCTGTGCTCACATGTTGTATGGGATTTCCATGAAGCTTATTGAATATGCTTCCTCCATGATGTGATTAATGCACCATAACTGTGGGTTCAATGCATTTGTGGCAATTTCATACCTTCCATTATGCTTCTCTTGCTGTTTCCAGTTGGCATGTTTAATGTGGTGTTCCATCAGTCCTTTTCATGACTTAATTCTGCTTAATATTGTCCTGTCATCCTGATTTTTCCGACTTTTTGTTTCCTACTTGCTTGTCTTAGGAATGTAACCGTTTATCTTTCCTTTACTGCATTTGTGTTTCGAGCTTCTTGTATCTTTTTTGCGGATTTTCAGATTTTTTTTTTTTAATTGCATTATGGGTGGTCGATTGTCCTTGTACAACTTCAATTGGCTCTCGTTGATCATTCCTCTCTAAATCTCTTAACTATACAACTCCACTGTCTGTTACAGATTTGACCTCGTATGGTCCTAACCAATGCATTCTTAGCTTTCATGGATGCTGAAATGATTTGCTATCATAGAGAAATATTAGATCTCCTTTCGTGAAGGTCTTCTTCTTAATGTGTCAATCATTCCATGCTTTGTCTCTGGCCTTCTGCACTTGTTGATGGAATTCTGCCAGGATTTGGTCTTCCTCCATTGCCAATAGTTGGTTCAATCTTTCCTATATTGCACCACGTTCTATCATTTGTGTGATAGTGGCTACACATAAGATGGGTACTAAAAATTCTAATGGCACTATCGCTTCTTGGTCGTAAACGAGTTTGAATGGTGTGTGCCCTGTCAACTTCTTACATGTCATCCTATACGCCCATAATAATGTTGGCACTCTGAGGTCCCAATCATCTCTATTGACATTACAGATATTTGTTAGTGCCTTCTCTAGAATTTTGTTGAAGGCTTCTATTGTGCCATTCACCTGTGGGTGATACGGTGTGCCTCTCTGGTGGTGAACTTAAAATTCTTCGAGCATCGTGCAGATGGTGCTATTTATGAAATGCGTTCCTTGGTCTCTCATCAAAACTCTTGGGCACCCAAACCTAGTAATTACTTGTTCAAATAAGAAGTGTGCAGTGGTCTCTGCACTGCAGTATTTTACTGGTGTGACTTCTGTCCATCTTGTTAGATATTCCTTCACGGTGATGATGTATGTTGCCCCTATTCTTTTGGCTGGTGTGTTAATAGGTCCCACAAAGTCTATTGCCCATTTATCAAATTTCTATAATTTCACTTGCGTTGTAACGACATCTCGTCCCTTCTATTGGGTTTGCCTACCCTTTGACAGAAATCACATCCCTAACAGTACTCTTTTGAGTCTCTATGAATCGTTGGCCAACATAGTCCTGCACGAAGTACCTTCTGCATGGTATATTTTCTGGCATAGTGTCCTCCTGTCAATCCCTCATGGGATTCTACTAAAATTCTTGGTCGTTCGTGCTCTAACACATACCTTCGTAAAATTCTATCTGTGCCCATTTTATATAGATGTCCAGAGATAGTCAGTTACGCAAACTATCGGGTTCTTCTTTTGTGAAGTGGTATAGTCTTGTGGCATGGTACTTGTTCTCAAGTACTAGATGATCTCTGCAAAGTGGTCATCAACAATTTGTACTAAGAATAAATATGCATCCAAAAAGTTATCTTCTAAGCTCGTGGGTTCTTCTCCATTTGTGACCTGTGATAGGTGGTCAAGTCCTGCATTTAGTTTTCCTGGTTTGATAATTACTTCGAAGTCAAATTCCTGAAATAATAGTAACGATCGACAGATTCTCCCCCCCAACACTAGCTTGTTGACTAGGTATTTTAGGGCTAAGTGATCTGTAAACATCTTAAAATATTTTCCCAATGGGTAGTGTCGGAACTTCTGAAGTGTGTAAACCATAGCTAGGCCTTCTCTTTCTGTTGTGTTATAGTTTTGTTCTAAATCAGATAGTTTTATGCTTGCAAATGCTATCGGGTGATCCAAGTCTCCTGCTTCTGGATGCGCTAAGATATCTCCAAGTGTTATCGTTGATGCATCTACATGCACATGGAATGTCTTTCCCCAGTCTGGAAATACTAATATCGGTGTAGTGACCATCTTTTCCTTCATCATATCCAAACCATGTTGACACTCATCATTCCATTGGTACTTTTTATCCTTCCTTAGAATTGTCTCCATTGGTGTTGTGATTTGCGCATATCCTTTGATAAATTTCCAATAGTATCCTGTGTGTCTTAACGTCACTCATAGCTGACGGACTGTTTTCGGCGCTGGTAAATTAACGATGACTACAATCTTTTCCAGATCGACCAATAGCCCTTTTTTTCATACTATATGGCCCAATAGTATCTGAAACGGTGTTCCAAAAATACATTTCTTTATGTTTAGTGATATCTGGCATTGTCTGCATCGTTCTAGAATCAAGCATAAAAATTCCACATGGTTTTTCAACAGACTATATACTTTCCAGTAGTCCAGGTATACTTCGAGAAAATGATGGATGAATTCTTTAAATGCTACAATAACCACTCTGGAGAATATTGTTGGTGCATTCTTCAGTCCAAATGGCATGACTGTATATTGGTAAGATCCCCATTCTGTCACAAACATTGACTTGTATCTATCCTCCTATGCTATCTTAATCTGATGGTAGCCTGAGAATCCATCAGTAAATGAGTAAGATTCATGTCCCCCCACATTCTCTAGCACTTCATCTGTGAATGGTGTAGGGAATGGGTCATGTAGGCATGCATCGTTCACTTTCCTCAAGTCGATGCATATCCTAATCCCTCTTCCTTGTTTCTTGTCCTGTACGACCATCGAGCTTATCCACTCTAATTCCTCGACTAGTTGATTATGTTGGCTTCAAGCATCCAATCGATCTCCTCTTTAACTTTCTATTTATATATGGGGTTTAGTCTATATGGTCATTGTCTAATCGGTCTTGCTTCGAGTCTTAGAGGTATTTTCATCTCTCCCATTTCTCATGCTATACACTTCATATTGGTAAATTTTGTAGGAAATAAGTTGTTGTAGTCGCACAAAAACTCGGTAATGCTTTCTATTGTCGACTCATCCCAGTAGTCTCCAATGTTGGCAATTTTGGGATGTTCTGATGTTAACTTTATTTACCTTGATTGGTGTGGAAATCACTTTGGATTCTATGGGTGGTCCCTTCACATCTCTTTCACCTTCTACTTCTTCAATCTGAATGTCGCATGGGTCATTTGCGTCTGGTGCTTCCTCTTGTACCTGGTAACATGATAGTAGTTCCTTTACTGTCTACTTATTTCATTGCTTCTCTTTAGTAATAAGTTCTATTTCTGGTTCTTCAATGAATATGACTCCTCTAATCTGTTTCAATGCTGCATCTATGTTGGGGTTCTCATGCTCGAATGGGAAAGTGATGGTAAATTTTTGTTGCAATTTCGCCCATGTTGTAGTTCCTGATCTGTATACCAGTTCACTGGTATGCCTTCTAAAGTGTGAATAAAGTGGTGAGGCCATTCCTTTGGTGGTGTTAATTTCCACAGTGTTTCGCACTCCTCCAAGTGTTTTGCTAGTGTCCCTAGTCCTTCATATCTCTGTTGTTTGTTGTTTTTCTGTTCTGCGCCAAATCTTATGCCCAGTAACCACTTACATTGGTACCAGTTTGTGATAGTCTCCTTGTGTGCACCCCACCATCTCACGGGTGTGGCCTTGATTGATAAATCCATTTCTAGTATCCTCTCGTTCTCTAGTACTCCATCTTCATATAGTGTTAAGAATGTTTCCAAATCATTTAGTCTATGGAAACTGGGTGGTTCTTTGATTTCTATGCCTATCCACCATATTGCGTGGTCTATTCTTGCACATCTTCTCGTGGATACTTCATGTAGTCTATGCTGCTAGTTTTCTAACCTAATGTTTGAATTGGTTGCGCATGAAGTAATATTATGCCAACTGAGTACCCCGTATGCAGTTGGGTTTACATAATCTTCCTCGTGAGCAATTGTTTTGTACAACTGGTCAATTTCCTCTAAGTCTAGGCAAGTGGGTTCTATGAACCTCTCCGCTTCTGATGGATCTAGTGGTGCTATGACCCTGTAATATCCGGATTCAAATGTCATTTTCCTTGTCTTCAAATTAATTATGGTCTGGTTGTCAAATGCCCAGTCCAAACTGAGTAGTGTCGAGTATGGTGTTGTGTCGTCTACTATTTCGATGACTTCAAAAACTGCTTTAGTGCACATACCATCAAGATCTACTGTTACTCCTTTCAGTCTCCCTATTGGTAGGACCCTATGTTGGTTTGCTAATTTTAGTTGGACATTTGAATATTCCAATGTTGGCTCCCACGAATTGCCAGGTTTTCTTGGGTAGCACATTCACTTCGGATCCTAGGTCCAATATGATATCTCCCATATTGAAATCCCCAATGTTAGCATTCAATCTAAATTCCATACTTGTTCTTCTTCTTATGTGTATATGATTGACAATTTTCGGTTCTAGCTTTTGTTCCATCTCATTTCTACATTTCTCTAGCATGTTTTGAAATCTTTTCACATATGAAGGATCACTTAACATTTTGATGCATGACTGCAAAAAGTCTTTGATAGTACTTACTTGTCCCTCGGGTGTCACTTCTTTTGTATGATCCAATGATGGCGAAATTTCGTATTCTGGGGCTTCATGGGCTAGTTGCATAGTGGAAGTCGATGTTGTGTCCTTCTTCTGAAATTCTTGTTTGGCTAACTTAAAAGTCTCATTTTCTTTGGGCGCGTCTAACTACTTCCTTGGTCTGGTGTTCTTATTTACCCATTGGTTTGGTGCAGTTTCTTGGAAGATTGTGTTGGTTCCTATCTTTGTTCCTCCACGAGTGACTATGTTGATGTTTCGTCCATCCTCCCTTTCTTCGACTAAAATCCATTGAACATTTTGGTTGTTCTGGTTCACTTTTTCCTGGATCTTTATTAATAGTGTCGGACATTCCTCTGTCTCGTGATCTGATGCACGACAATACATACATGTTGTTGGCGACAGTGGGCATTCCTATGCATAATGTCCCAGTTGATGACAATTGTGACATGTGACTGGTCCTCTGCCACGTTTGAAACCTCCTCTAGTTTGTCCTCCTCCTCGATAGCCTTCTCGATCCCCTCTCGACGCGTTATATGGTGGTGCCTGATTATACTGTGTGGTATTATAATAGGGTTGCGTCGGGTTGTACTATGGCTATGCATTATTGTATGGTTGTTGCACAGTGTTGTACTACTGCTGCGCAGTGTTGTATGGAGTTGGCGCTTGATTGAATTATGGTGCTACTTTCCCAGTCATCATCTCGGCCTGTTCTCTGTATGCATCTGATTTTCTTTCTCGCATAAACTCCATAGTTCTACAATCTTTGTCATCGTGGCCTACTGACTTACAAAAGGTGCAATAAGAATTCTTTGGAACTTTCTGGTACTTCTACACCATCGTGCAATAATAAGGGTCGTGACCTGGTTTCTTGCATATTTCGCACCATAATCCTCCCTATGGTAGCAGGTTTGGCATGCATGTTTCCATATACTACGCGAATGTTGTACATTCACTCTTGTGGTGTCCTTATGTCCTGCATGTGGTACACCAAACGGCTTCTTGTTTGTCCTTGTTCTTGTTTTGATTCAACTGAAATGTTAGGTTCTTCAAATCCTCCTTCAAATCTTCAATAGCTGGGTCTGTCTATTGGTACTGGTTCTCTTCCAGCTGCAAGGGTGCCTGTAGAGCCTTGGCCTACATCTGAAACTTCTGTTGTTGTAACACTAGTACATATGACCAAATTTGTGATGGTTTTTCGTTAATATTGCCACACTTGTCCATCGCAATTTCCACGAAAGCTAAAACTTTTTTTCATTTCTATATCCACGATCCAAGTGTGTGGAAACATAGACGAAATTATCTCTCCACGTGTCATCACCATCAAGATCGGTTAACCTTATGCATCATCGTAATTACGACAAAATTCCGTCGCAATTACAACGAAGAACCATGTCAATTACGACGAAACTTCATCTCAATTGCGACGAAAATTTATCCCAAGCCAAAAAATTACGACACAGATGTTGTATGTGGGACGCAAAACTGTGGCAACTTGCGACGAAACTCTGTGGAAATAGTGACAAAAATGTATCTCAAGACCAAACTTACAACGTAGATCTTGTATGTGTGACAAAAAATCGTGGCAAATTGCGACGAACTTTCGTCCCTATTGCCACGGTTGTTCAAAATAAAAAATTGTTTCTGACGAACTATCATCGATATTGCGACGATGACTTTAAGTTTAAAAAAAAAAAATTACACGAGATATGGTATTACCATATTACATTGTAATATGGTAATGCCATATTACATTGTAATATGGTATACAATTGTAATATTGTAATATATTATATATTGTAATATTGTAATATTCTATTGAAAGAGGATGTTAGAGAAAATGTGTAGATCTTTTAGATTGAACAAGATTATAGTAATATATATATCCCCTACAAATAATCAAGGCACTAATCAACCAAATATTGGAAGCATGTGTTATCATGAAGTTGGATTAGAAGTAAGGATACCAATATGACAAAATACACAAAGAATAATTTGGAATATTACTTTCAAAAAAACACATGGATTGCATGAGTGAGTCATTATGCAATTTATATTACACAATACTATGACAACACTTCTAATATTGATGGATGATATCTTAAGACCATTTCTCGAACTTGTTTATTGTAGCCTCCTTGCATGATATTTTGACTTTTAGCAATATTTGGGAAGGTCATCTGAAACATTTGGAGATGATATTTTTAACCCTTCAACACAATTAATTGCAAGCCAACATGAAGAAATATGAGCTTGGAAAACAATTATTGTTGTGTATGGATTTTGTAGTTAGAGG